>JAEMWC010001372.1:5000-178682 GCA_016490735.1 Pachyseris speciosa | reverse complement strand
GTGGCTTGCTTAACCTAGAAAACAGCTCTGGTCCGACGTTGGAAGAAACTGAAAGTTCATCACCCTTATCTTCTAACCATACAACTGTCCTTATACAGAGCGGAAATGAATGCATAGTTTTGGTCTAGAGAATCGATCAGCCACATCGCTTTGCTGTCTTGTAATTTACAGATAGTAGGAATCAATTTGGACTGCATTATTTATATAATATTAGTTGTCGCCCAATAATTTTTTTTCCATATTAGATGATTCTTCTGACGGTTTCTAATTACCTTAAGCATTCATGAAACTTAACTACAGTTAGAACTATGAGAGCATTTGCCATTTATATTTCTCGCAGCATCCCCGCTACAGTCAGTAAACGCAGAAATAACCGGTTATTCTGAGTTCTATATAAGATACCGTCGATAATTCTCTCAAATTATGTTAGATATCCGATATAAATTAAAGCACTGAAAAACACGTCTATATTGGTATGCTCGTCACGCTCGATGGTCATGTTTCTACGTGTGTAATTGTTAATTTGGCCAATTTTAAATCCGCCAAAAAACGACGGTCTCGGCCACTGAAATTCGTTATAATGGAAACGTATCTTCAACATTGAGCTCAGCAAATAACGCTCAGTACTTAACTTCATTATTTTGTTATGTAAAGATTGCTGTCCGGCGATCCATGCAAACAGCTGAAAAAATATAATTATATCAATCCTGAAGCAATCCCCACCTGTGACTCTCAATTGCAACATACGTTCCTTGGTTAAAGATTTCCTGAAATAAGCTACAACGCCGTTACCATGAAGTGGGTAACTTTAGAAACAACTTATAGAACGCGCATAAATGAATGAAAGTGCTGATACGCAGGTAAAAACGACCTCTAACTTGACTTTATTAATTTCTTATGTAAAGAATATGCTGATTTAACTGTCATTGGCATCAATCCAAGCAGCTGGCAAAATACGGTTATATACCAATGCTGATGGTGAAGGAGCATTTTATGTGGAACTGAGCCGAACACAATTATGATTTGGGCAAGTTTTATTATTGCCATTTGCTTAACTACATTTACCGCTGGAACGGTTGTAGGTAAGGAAATTATTTGAGTCATCAATAGCTGCAGCTGCAGTGCAATTTCCATGCAAAGTTTTAGTTCTATATTCATTGAACAAATATTATTATCAAACACTCGTCGAGGAGAGGAAAAAAAACTCACAAAAATATCACAAAGGTAAAATGAGATGTACTTTGTAAATAACGAGAATTAGAAGGCCCAACGGAGGATTTCTGATACTGATTTCATTTATTAGTTAGACAGCAATTTAGTGAAGATGTCATATATCTTGAGGTACACGCGTAGTAGGGCAATTGACCGTGTTTGCTCCAGTTTCGAAGTGGTTGTTTTTCCTTTCCAAAGGACCATTGGTTTATATTTTCTACCACTTCCTTATTTAACCTTCATTTAGATAAGAAAAGTAAGAAAGGTGTTTGAGTCGGCAATTGCTGAAGTGCAAGGGAAGCAATAGTTTCGTTCTACATTCGCTGAACAAATATCATGAACAAACACTAGGCGAGGAAAGGAAATCAACTAACAGAGCCTGACCAAATATCGTTTGCAAAATATAGAGCAAAATCTGCATACACTAACGGCCCGATGAAATACATGGTATTTTAAATCGGCTTCACAAGTGCAGTGCGAGCGAAGTTACATGCCAAGAGTTACAACTGACAACGTTACATGCCAGTTATGAAGCAGAGCGCAGCAGTCCCTGGTTTTTTAAAGACAGCTCGTATTTAACATAAATCAAAATCGTATCAAAATCGCAAATGGAAATTTCCATGTGACGCGCGTGTTCCGACTTCCACGAACATCCCCAACAGTCGGTTTACAGAGTGATCCAAGATGAAAGGCCTGCAAATGGAACGCACATTTCCGTTTGCAAATACCGTTTGAGAATTGTGGACTACCTTTCAAGAAATCCCATTTTCCACGGAAAATTTCCGTTTGGTAAGACAAAATAGGCTTTCCATTTACATTCCAACCAAAATTTCCGGAATTTTTTTGGTAAGTGGTAAACAACTTCAGATACGTATGTTCAGTCTTTAGGATTTAAGCCATTGAGACGACTTACCTTTCTATGAAGGAAGACCTTGGTTTTAATTTGGAAACGTGTTAGAAAATAGCTTAACTTGGAACAGAGGTGCGACAAGCTGTGAGTTTGTGGGCGCGCCTCGATTCTTGATAATTCTAGGAAATCTCACTATGATGTGGATTTGGCTTTAGGAGTGTGAGTGCAAGACAGCTAAAGTAAACTGGAAAAGAGGAAATTTCTATTTTAATAAGGCAATTTATTAATTTACAGGGCTAACATGATTTTCCAAGTTTTTTAGCTGAATACATAATTTTCAAATCATCCTTGTAATGCTATCTGTCGACGCGCTAAAGTTTTATCATTTGCGATGATACATGTATATTTTCCCTTGTGTCTAAAGTTAGTTACTTGGGATGCGGTAATGACCACGTTATAAATTCGTTTCGTCTTCTCCACAAATCGACACGTTTTTTTTTTCTATAATTTTTGACATTTTTTAAATATTTGAAATGCTTTGTATTGTCCTTAACTGCTAGTTAACTTTAATAGCCAATCAAAATCTAGTAACTGCGTACTTAGTGGGGCTCTAGAGAGTCAGGTTTTGTAACTTGCGGGGAAAATTATATTTCAATTTTAAAATGGCTTCCTCTGTTTATCATGCGTGAATTTACAAAGTAGTAGTTCGCCAGTCTCGGAAGGAAAACACCGCTTATTAAACTCTTAATCAAAAGAACAAGTTGTAAGAAGCACTCGACAGCTTAAGATGTGGAAATCAGTTTATTCATAATAAAGAAATCCCTCTTCGAAGACTGATCAGTGGGTGCAAATCATCGGATCCTAGCTAAGGGCTTCTGGAAATACACTTAAAGCGTTCCAGGTTTGAATGCGTCGTTTAAATATTTTCAAACACTTTAAGCTTGTCTTCGAAGCTACAATTGTTGCTGTTTTGTGTATGGATCCGTAAAATAAAGTGAAGTGAAGTGACTGAAACTTGCATGTGTGTTTTTCACCTATCGAACTAACAAGTTTACCAATCGAATCAGTATGTTCACGTGTTGCCTTTTTATATATTCTGTAGTTGCTCGCATTCATTTCCTTTGGTTCTGTGTGTACTTTCACGAATCGAATCTGCGAGTGTGTTCACTTGTTATTTGGCATTGTTCGTAGCCTTTGCTTGACAGCAAAAAGATTCTGTTACAAGTTATCGTTTGAACTTTGTGCTCACTACAGACTTGGGCCGTTTGTAGTATTTACGTAGGCATTTTCTTACATAGGCATTTTTTTTACAATGTTTGTACCACAAATGGAGGATTTCATTTTCAAAAAATGATGATATGAAAATTTATATTATGTTTTTGTTTTGTGTATTGATCCGTGACTCAAACTTGTGTGTTTATCACCGATCGAACCACCAGGTTTACCAATCGAATCATTAGGTTTGGTTGTTGCGTTTTATATATTCTGTAGTTGCTTGTAATTATTTGCTTTGGTTCTGTGTGTTTGCTTTGAGAGTGTGTTCACTTGTTATTAATAATGTTTTGCATCGTCCGTAGCCAATAGCCAATCGGATCAGCAAATGCTCGAGACTTTCTAAAAGAACCCGACGTAAAAATTGTTTGCCCATTGCTTCACACCGAGGTTTCAGGACGCCAGTTCACCTTGGTGTAAAACATTAATTATTTTTCAGAAGTGAGTTCCTTTTAGCAAGCTGCGTCATGTCAATAAGAGTTTCATTGTAAATGAAAGTTAAGCCGCGGCCAAACGGAGAGAAATCCGTTTGGAGCAGCTGCTCCTGGCTTCATTAATGAAATATACAAGTTGGGTTTGTAACCCTTTACTTTGCGAAACCGCACGAGCGAGAACTCGGTGTGAAGAGCCAGATCAAATTCCTGGTAAAAAATATTTGACCAACCAGAGGTATCATATAACAATAGCGCATTTTCAAAACAAAAACAGACAGGGACGTTGAGTCCTGGGTAAAAATGGGCCTTTAAATTGGAAATCTAATTTCGAAATTTTTCCACACAATTATACATTGCATCATTGTCATACTAACCCTGTTCCAAATCCAAATGCAGAGTGTGAGTCACAAGTGTACTCATAACAACAGGCTACAATTAGCCTAAACTTGGGCCTGCAAAAATTCAGTTTGTATCCCTAATTTGACGGGAAACAAAATAAAGTCTGTCCTTCTTACATCGGACGGATTGCGCTAATCATGATGTTCGGGTCTATGATGAATTCTTTTCCCGGTATTGATCATGAATATCCATATAGATTTGGCCATTAGTCTAGAAGCTGTAAGTTAATGGAAATTCCTAAGCAATTTTGACACAGGAATGAGACAAAGGAAAACAAACCTGATAGTTTGGATAGGTAGTCGCATGGGGCCGAGTAAAGTTAAGGATTAATATCACTTGTGTTTTCAGAAATTGCAAGAAATTGTCCTCTTCGCGCAAAACACTTGTGATACTAAATCCGCGGCTAAACGATCAAACAGTTTCATCCAACATCGTGTTTGACAAACATAACATTGGGTGAATAGCGGACAAACAATGTTTGACCAAACACAAGACAAAGCGAGTCAACAGCACTTTTTTTGCGTCTTATCACTGAACTTTCGACGTTGTGTGGATCATTTGGTTTGCTTTTTATTGACTGTGCGCACTTTCTTGGTTGGGCTGGCTAAACGATCAAACATTTGTTCGTAGAACCAAATGTTGGATGAAAATGTCTGATTTACATCAAACATGGAAAGCCATTTCAATGCAAAGTTGAGAGAGGCGGCTTAACGGTCAAACATGCTCTTCCAACACAATGTTGGTTGAAAATGTTTGATCGTTTAGCCGGGGCTTAATCCTTAATTTTACGAGGAATCATTGCAATTACGTGTTAATAAGATAAGGGAAAAAGTTTCTTAACGCTGTTGAGGCACCGAGTTCGAAAAACAGTCAGCCAAACAGAGTGAAAGGACTCGTTCGCTTGCAAGCAAAACAAACAAACAAACAATTTAACTACTTCTTTGCGTCCAAAACAAGTAGAGATGATTGTTATTTATATCCAGTGGCAGGATCCCATAATTTTATGGGCTCCTGTCAGTGTTCATTTCTGAACAAAAGTAAGAACAATTAAACCAAATGTTAAGCTTCAATTTATTTAATTCACTTTGTTGCTGAGGTTTCTGCCACTTAAAAATACGCATCCACTTTAGTAATATATAGATTTAGCCAAGCCTAAAAGCGGAGCTCCACGATTATCAGTTTTTACTGGTATTGAGCAACACCGCATGGCTTTCCTTGGGCCAATATTTTATGTTAAGAGAAGTCAACAGGAAATGACCGCGATTCGAAACCTCAAAACATTACAAGAAAACAATACACGACGCGTGTGGTTGCCCGAAAACAAATTTTGCAATCAAAGAACAATCAAATATTTTCATCCAACATCGTTGGAAGAGCTACCCTACGAGCAGAGGCCCTTCGATCTTCTTAGATAAGGAAGATAGAGGGGCTTAAAATCTGATATCCGTAGTTTAGGTTTAATAATATTAATTATTGGGTGACTCTGTCGTCGCGCGGTCGCGCCCACGAGAATTACCGCTAGCCATGATTACCATAAGAAAAGCAATTCACGGGTTCCTATAAGTATGGTGCTCCGCTTGGCTGCCCCTCAGGTCGCCGGAGCTCCGCTATCAACAAATATCCCTTTAAAATTGCCGAATTGCTTTACAGCTTGATACTTGTAAAAACAAACAAATAAACAAAGCAATAGAAAGAGAAAAAAACCGAAGCGAGTCGAACCCGACTTTACCTGCACCAGAGGCAGGATCAGTGACCAGTATACCATATACGTTCAGCATAGCTAATAAGGTGAAAATAGTTTATTTATGCCTAAATGACTAATCACGCCATTCGATGGATAATTCTGCCTACTTTTTAAGGAAGAAAACGCTTCGAGGCATCTCTTGAAGAAAAAAAAATGCAAAAAAAAAAAAAAACAAGCGAAGGTTTGCTTTTAAAACATCTTTAGACATTCCGTACAGTTTTGCACCAGAGGTCACTCAACTGCACTGAGGGTCACTCAAGTCACGTGCGCGGCACGTGAAGATGCGTGAAAGATGGTGCGTGCTGGGCACGTGCGCTGGGATATTCGCAACACGAAAAGCAAAACAATTAATTTAAAAAAAGCCAATTCCTCGAAATGGTACCTTCGGTTTACTTCTTTAGCACGGCCCCGATAACGCTTTTTGATTTCAGTTGCTCTCACTGGTCTGTGAGGTTCTCGTGTGTGACAAAAAGGAATCCTGGGATATTCTTTCATAAAGGGCGCATGAGAATCAGCCAATTTCCATTTCAGATATCTTTTATAAGTGTTGAGCCACCGGTCCTGCTGACAAAATATTGCACCGATTGCATTATTTACACGTCAAAACTCACCAAAATTGCCATCCAAGGTCCCGGAATCCATCCTCAGATCGACTAAGAACACAACTTTACAAACAAACAATCCTCTTGCTCCGGCTGGTCACCAATCACACCGCGTGCTTCCTCCTCCCCTGAGAATTCCGAATCTCCCGGTTCGCCATCAATTGAAGATGCGATCATGTCATCATCGACAATCTTCTGTTCTGGAACATTTTGCGGGATGTTGGCGGTCATTCGGAGGAGCGGGAGCACGAACTGATAATAAATTCTTAAGAGGTGGTCCCAGATACAGCTTCATCCGCTCTGAATGTAGTACCTCGGGTCTGGTTCTCTGTGACATTTGGATACGACAAACCACATCGGTTAGGGCAAGAACTTCCCAAGCAAGAACTTCCCAAGAACTGTCCAGTTTTGGGTTTCTCACTTTCTTGCGACGAAATTGATACAATCTCACGCTGCCACCCACTTGGAAAGGTTCCCTGGCCATTTTCTTGTCATAATGTCGCTTTCTGTTGCAGAGCAGATTTCTTTAGGGTTTGCCGCGCACACTCGTGAGAAGCAGCCATCCACTGGTGCAAGGCTTGTGCGTAATCAGTGACTGGACCTTAGGAATCGGAGGGTAACTGAGTTACGCCATCCAATGGCACTTCGATTTCTCTTTCTAACATCGGTTTACTGGGTGTAGCACCAGTAGATTCATGAACAGAGGACTTGTAAGCCATCATACAAGATGATATCTATAAACCCCAGTCCTCCTGATTGTCCTTTAATTTTCCCTTAAGCATCTCGATCAGCGTGCGATTGTATCTTTCAACTTGCCCATGTGATTGTGGATGTAGGGGAGCTGTTCGAGTCTTTTCAGTGTCTAGTAGTTTACAAACCTCTGCCATGATCTTCGATTCGAAATTAGTGCCCTGACCACTAGCATCTCTGCAACACATCGGTATGCCTGCGAGGTCAACCCAGGCCAACAATGGCGACGCCTTACATAACTGAGGGTTCTATTCACTCCCCTATGGTTTGTCGTCGTGTGGTTTTGGGCTTGGAGGGCAGTTCCTCTTAAACTAACCGAAAGTACAATTTGGTATGTCACTTTGTCACCAACTTCACTCTCCCATCTACGATACAGCACCTCGTCTTGAAAGGAAAAGTGATTTAACTTGGACCAGAGCGTTTTAAATGCAGGACTTTTAACGTAGACGCCCCATCATTGTTGGCGCACCTTGGCAGACCTGTTTAGTCCCATGAAGGTGGTCAATAAAGGGTCAGTTACCTGCTGCTGTTTCAGATACTCCATTGTCTAATTTCACCACGAAACATTGAATTTTCACCACGAATCATTGATTTTCAAGGGAATAACCAGAGAATCTCGCTGCTAAACCATTTCCTTCACTAGTAACGGCACGTGCCTCTGCTGGCTTTTCTCCCATCTCGGTCTGTGTTCCTGCGTCACAATTGACTAGTTCTTCCTTTGTTCTCCACACTTGACACCATTTGCAGCGGTCCTCACAGGGCCTACGTGGCAAGGCATTAGCATTTGAGTGCCGCTTGCCTTCTCGGTATTCAATTTCAAAGTTAAGGACCGGTGCTCAAGAAAGAGATGCACCGAGCTAACTGTCCCTCTGGGTCTTTTACTGCAAGTATAGATCGCAGTGGAACGTGGACTGCCGAGTTAGAAACATGGATCCCTTGAAATAACGTCGGTGCTGTTTGGTGAATTCAACAATTGCCAGCAGCTCCCGTCGCATGGTACAGTAATTCTTCTACGATTTTGAGAGGGTCCTGCTCGAGTATGCTAGTGGTTTTCCAACTCCACCTTGTATCTTAGAGTGTACGGCGTCGATGGCATGCCTACAAGCATCTATGTCTAGTATAAGCAGTCCGCCTTGTTTTGGATATACCAGAACAGGAGAGGAGGTGAGCAGGTCCTTCAACCAATCGATTGCATGTTGGCATTCATTCGTTCACTCAAATCCCTTGGTTGGTTTAGTGGGTTGGTACAAAGGTCTTGCAAAACTAGCAAAACCTGGGACGAAACGCTTGTAGTATGAGACAAAACCAAGGAAGCTCTTGATTTTGTTTGAACTTTCAGGAGTTGGCCAGTTTAAAAGCCTAGGTCGAGTATTGGCGGAATAGGACGTAATCGTTTGCTGTCCGCCTAAATGGCCAATGTATTGGAACGTTATATGACAATGCAAGACGTAGAAATAGATCCTCTAACTCCTCGGAAGAATCCAACAATTCTCCGGTAAAAAAGAAAGCTAAGAATCAAGATCAAAATAGTTCAGTGGAAGAAGAAGGCGACGACATCTTGAAAGCTCTAACAATGTCAGAAAATGTCAGCCGTCAATGGAGCAAATACTAGAAAAGCTGAAAAAATTAGACAACATCGAAAATGCTTTGGAAAAGAGTGAAGCAAAACTACATAACTTAGAGTCAAGAACTTAGCGACTGGAAGATGCCCAACATGGCAATGAAGACGAAATATTTGTCCTAAAGGATAGCCTCAGCAAGAACGAAAATAATATGAAGGAAGTGACCGCAAAGCAAGCAGTCTCTGAGAAAGAATGGCCAACTTGTCACGCCAAGCGAAAAACCTTGAGAAGAAAACGGAAGGCTTGAGGCGTAAAGAGGCACGAAAATTTATGAATGTTAAAGAGAAAGAGACGGCTATTATAGATCAGAGGGAAGACACCGGGCAAGTTCTACGAGATATTTTGAAACGAGATCTTGGCTTCTTAAATGCAAGGGATTTAGAGATTCAGAAGGTACATTGTAACGGAAAGAGCAAGGATGGAAACCCGAAACCAGGACTATCAAGACTGTGAGAAACTATTAGCCCTAGGTCGCCGACTCCACGGAACTGGATATTCAGGGACCTTCCAAGTGAAGTAGTTGACAGAAGAAGACGTCAGATCGAGACTTTGAAACTGGCACGTAGAAATGGTATTCCTGCAGCTTTCAGCGCTTCACAACCGGACAAATTATTTGTTAGAGGAAAGCTCTGGCCAGTAGGTAAACAACTTGATGTATAATGACACATATGACACGAAAATAGCTCCTAAGATTTATTTTTTAAAACACCCTTATCACACCATTGCTTTGCCGGAGGAGGTCGCAACAAACGAAACGGTAGATTGCCAGACTGTTCGCCTCTTCTTGTCAAGCCTTATTATTGTATTTTTTTTAAGTGGAGCTCAGCGCGCCGAAGGCGCATGTGCGGAGCACCATGGTTAAGAAAATATTGTAAACGTTTTAACACCGGCGAAACACTGATGAAATGGTTATCCCCGAGACGTCTGACTGTCAAAAATATAGTTTCTGAGCACTCAAAACAACAACAAAACTTCCATTTAGCATTTAACTCTAGTGCTACGCAGCAAAACATTTTTTGTACTAAGAAAATATGGTAACCCATTTGCTCGAGAAAATTTGGTTTTGGTCACCGTACGTCCGCCCGTACGACCGAACATCTTTCTTCAAAATAAAACGTTCTTTGATGGCAGATTTTGTAATTTTTTAAAACGATTTCCGTAAGTAATTGCCTACTTGGTCTTCGAATGAGCGTTATGAATTGGAAATGGGACAAAGACGGCCAACATCTTCATAAGAAATTGCTTAGTAAAATTATTCTGTAGAGTTTAACCCAGGTCTTCACATACTTCTGTAAAGGTTTTATCTTTGATAAAAAGTGATGAGATGTTACAAAGTATTTGGTGGATTAACAGAAAAGTAAACTTGACTAATTCTGCAAGACTAATTTAAAAAATATGTTTTTGGAGAGGAGATCCAAAAAACAAACAAGCCTCACATTCCGTTTATACTTTTTGTGTTAACAGTGGCTAGCTTCAAGGCAGGAAAAGCCAACCTTACATCAGTCAGTCCAGGGCTATTTGCTTGCCAGGGGAACACTTTCGCTCAACCTTTCAATGGCCGAGAAGAAGTTAAAGTTTTTGCTTCATTTGGGCATTCAGTCAAGAAGGCAACTCGAGGTAATGGGGCCGCCGTTTGGGTCGAATCAGAGGACAAAAATCAATTCACAGCCTGCGTTTCCGAGTACGGTGACGGCTCCAATGGAACAGCAGAAGTGAACTGGATCGCTGTCCAATCCGTTCCGTCTGGGGCACAGATAGGAAGCGCGGCCTTGAACTCTTGGACTACCGGAACGCAGTGCAAAAGGATTAACTTCCAACAGGTTAGTTAAATCGTATATATATATTCCATTTTCTAACGAATTTTAGTTACCGGATATAAGATGATATAAAACAAAACCACTAAAGCAGTCAAAAAAGAATGATTTTAGTTGGTATGCTTTCCATGTACGTTTTATCACACCCGCTGAAAACCATGCTATGGTGGTGACATTGCGGGTTTGTGATGACCGCGTCGAGAGAAACGGGGCTTTAAAGGTCAAATTAGAAAATGAAATCATTGCATTGTTTGTCAGCTTTCCAACACTGGAAGTAATTGCCGACCTGCAACTTATTATAAAACTTAGTCTGTGCTGTCAAATGACATTTTGCTTACTGGATCTTGGAAGGTGAGACTCATGCTAAACTAGAGGCCATATTGGCTTTCACTCGGCCTACCAAGAGGCAATCGAAATTGCAATTTTGCTACTTCACTGGTTTACCTACACGGTTGTAATATTGTGACAAAGTTAGCATAAAGAAATCTGAATTCCTTTCCATATTTTCTTCTCACGATGGCATCATGTTCATCATTTAACAAATAGATTCCTCTGTTGCCGTGCGTCTGTTCAGTAATAGATCACAGATGTCGTCAAAATGTGGTAAAAACAAAGAAGTGGCACACGAGTCGCGGGCGAGTGTGTAACTAATGTTTTTACCACATTTTGACGTCTTCTGTGATCTATTATTGAACAGACGCACGGCAACCTGGAATCTATTGGCAAACAGCTGCGTATTATATGTTAATGGTCGGAATAAGTCGTTTGTAATGGCGGCTTGAAGACGTACCAAGCGGCCGTCCGCAAACTTTGCTATGTCAGAGCGGTAAATGGCAGAATCTTTTAATCAAGTTTTAAGCAAAAGGCGAATAGGTCTTCCACGTCTTCCAAGGGATCGACGTCTTCTCCAGAAGCCAAGAAACCGAAACAGAACGTCTCTCCTTCTCAATACAAGCAAGAAGACGACAAGGCCCTTTCAAGCTCAAGTGACTTTGATATACCTCAGAATTCAGTAGACGGAAAGCTTCAAGCAATTCTCGAGAAGTTAGAGAAGCTCGACATAATTGAATCTACTGTGAAATCTATTGAAGGTACCCTCGCGAAGTTGGAGTTGCAAACGCAAAAACGCGAAGAATTCAAAGCATATGCGAAGAAAGAGATCGAAGATCTACACGAAGGTGCGAGGTTTGCTGAAGAACAGTTTCAACAGAAGTTCAAAGCATTCAGCCAGTCACAACAAACATATGATTCCCAACTGAATGACCTCTTAATACAGATCAAAGAATGCAAGGAGCAGGCAGCAGAATGCGAAACAAAGAATTTTTATTTGGAAGCATATTCTATGCGCGGGAACCTGAAGTTCATGAGCATCACCGAAGACACAAGTGTGGAAAACGGAAAGGAGGCCACAGAAGAAGTCCTCAGGTCCTTTATGGAACGGGAACTCGGCTACATGAACGCTAGAAGTGTGGAAATACAGCGAGTTCATCGCATTGGCAAAGTCACAAGCGATAGGAAACGACCCATACTAGTTAGATTCTTGAGATACAAGGACTGCCAGGATATACTATCTCTGGGCACAGACTTAAGGGCACAAACTTTCAAATTACCCGACGGAAAGCTCAAATGGAATCCTTCAAGACTGCGAAGAAACATGGAATTCCTGCATCTTTCAGTTTATCACAAGCAGATAAGTTATATATAAGAGGAGGACTATGGCCAACAGGCAGAAAATTTAGTTTCGAATAACTTGTTATTGTATATACTGATTTTGTTTTTCCCCTTTTAATGTCCATATTTGCTTATGCATCTGCCATATTGTCGCTCGCTATTTTCAGATTTTAACACATAAAATTGCGGTCGGTAAACCCCGATCAACCCCGGCGAAATCTTACCTTACCTAGCAACTAAATGTTGCATCGCTTCGTTATTAGTCCATGTCTAGTGTCGTTTTTGTTTTTCGTATTTGTGTTTACATGGTTATTCCGTGTTACCCATTACGTTACCTCATTCCTTACGCCAAATTTTTCTTCAAGTCCATTAGCGATCTCGCTTCAACCCACCAAGGTAAATGTTAAATCGAGTGTTGTTTCAAGTCGTCGTGAAACTCTATCGAAAGTAATTACTCCGCCGGGCTTGTGTGTTTTAACTTCTTTGTTAAGCTTAAATTGGCCGCGCAAAATGTAAATAACGCTAATCGCTGATGCTTTTGACCTTCAATGGCTGTCACTCAATGTACGAGGTCTCAATATATCTATCAAACGTCGATCTTTTTTCCATGGTTACACAAACAAAAACATCACGTAATTTTTTGCAAGAGTCTTATAGCTCAAAAGTTCTTGATTCCATCTTGGAAAAAGAGTGGGATGGCAAAGCCTTTTTTAGCCATGGCACAAATCACAGTAAAGGTGTAATAACATTAATTAATCCTTCGGTGGACTTCAAGGTCGAAAAATGCATACCTGATAAACAAGGAAGATTCGTTATCCTAAAAGTGACATTTGAAGAAAAGGCCTTTGTTTTTGTTAACATCTACGCACATAATAATGTTGCCCAACAAACCGCTTTTTTCAATAAATTAAGCAAACATCTTAAAGAATTTGCACAGAATACAATTATTATTGGAGGAGACTTCAACTGTGCACTAACGTCACAAGACAACAAAGGAGGAAACTTGATAACAAAATATCAGCTGTTATAAAAGAAATCAATGCACTATGCGATTTATATAATCTTAATGACATATGGCCTAACACGAATCCGGAAAAGCAGAGTTTCACCTGGAGAACTAAATCCTTTAAAGTTCAATGTCGGTAAGACTACCTTTTAATTTCCAACGAGTTAGTTCCTTTCGCTACGAATTGCAATATTTTCTACGCACCCGAATCTGACCATAGTGCCGTGTCAATGGGCCTCCAATCGAATCAGTTCAATCATAAAAGAGGCCATGGGTTTTGGAAGTTTGACAAAACCCTCCTCCGAGACGAAGCATGTGTAGCAGCCTTAAAAACGAATTTACCTAGTTTCAAAGAGAAGTACCAAGAGGTTCATGATTTAGGTCTAAAATGGGATCTCATGAAAATGGAGATACGAGGCTTTACCGTTCAATATTCTAAACGAAAAGCGAAAAAATACCGAGATGAGGAGAACTCTTTAGACAAAAAAGTAAACGATCTTCAAGCAAACGCTGAAAAAAACCCTCACGACAAATCTGCCAAACTAGAGCTTCAATTGGCTAGAGCACGTCTCAGAAAATCATACTGATAAAAACCAAAGGAGCTATTTTAAAATCCAAAGCACGTTGGCACGAAGAAGGAGAAAGAACACAAAGTATTCCTTTAGTCTAGAAAAGCGCAATCATGATAACAAAACAATAACCAAACTTAAAGTAGGACAAGACTCCTACATAGAAGCGCAATCCGAAATATTACAAGTGCAAAATAATTTTTATACCGCGAACAAGTCAGCTAAAATAAATATTCCTGAACTTCTGTGCGTCGCGTGCCCCGGCAAGCTTGGTTTGTCGGATGAAAGACACAGTACAAGATTGTTGGGATTAATTAGCCACGATAGTGGCTTTTAATCATTTTTTAAAATAAGCCTGACAATGTGATGACAGGCCGTTATGGAAAATACATTCATACGACAAAGGTGGGGATAGATAAACGCCACAAGTCACATTTTGTGACAGCCCCACCCGAAGCGGGGAGCACGAAAGGCACAGAGAACAGGGTACAATGTAAACAAGTAAATGATACAACAACTGTAAGAGAAGACGACAAGAAATCAGCACGTGCGTGGAATTTCTTGATCCAGTTAACTAACAAGCAAAAATATACCTCGACTGCACTCCGAGGACTAACAAAAACAGTAAGGACGTCAATAGGAAAAAAGACAGTCACGCGTGTGAAAAACCAGCCCTTGCGTGAAAATATCAAACGCGCGATAAGGTTTGGGAAACGATTAATTAAAGAATATGTCAGCAGCAGCATGAAAATCAAGTAAGAATATATTAAAGACTGCGCTCCGAGGACTAACAGAAACAGTAACGACGACAATGGTGAAATCGATAGTCACGCGTTTGAATAAACCAGCCCTTGCGTGAAATGCAAATGCGAGATAAGGTTTCGGGAACGGTTAAAGAATATGTCAGCAGCAGCAGCATGAAAAACAAAAATAACCTCGTAAGATAAACTGTGTAATGAAAAGTTTGAAAAATCAGCCCTTGCGTGAAATTTGTCAAACGTGAGATCAGAATTCGTAAGTGATCATATACGTAACAAATATAAAACAATATCTAGGTCGTCTAAAGTCAAACATAGTACAACTGTGCACACGTTTGACAAACCAGTCCCTACTTGGAATTCATCAAACGTGAGTTGGTTGTAAGAAAGGCCGGAAAGAGTAGCCGTAGCGTTAAATTTTACTAGCCTATGTGCGGGAAGCCTGAGGATTGTGCTAAGTTATATCGCACCAATGGTGTCAGAGCGAAGGTACAGACGAAAGGCATCCGACTTCCAGCGGCCCATACCCCAAATTTGACTGTCAGAGAAACCTCGTTCGGCCGCGTAACTAGCGGCCCAATGCGGAAGCTATGGGCCTTATAATGACTAGAATCTAGACCGCAGAAAATAAGGCATTGACGTAGCTGGGTATTAAACATGGAAGTCGGAATGCCAGTGTCAGTTTGTAAGCAAAATAAAGGCCCGGGCTGGCTTCCCCTTACAGAGCAGTAACTTTGCAAAACCATGACGGGACTCAAGGTCCCCGACTCTTGTCGCAGGAGGTAAACGTCAAATGGCCGCTGTGAAGTGTTGTGTTTGAAATTCGCAAAGGTCAATTTGGCTCCCAAAAGATTTTTCTGCCTATCGACTAGCCAGACCAGGTCTTTATATTGAACAACAGCAGTGCGGCTGGTAGCACTCTTAACCGTGAGTTCACCTATCCGAAAGAAACCATAGAAGGCAGTAAGAAACATGGCTTTAAATAAGAGGCGGTGATAAAAACTAGTGGTCGTGTGGTCTAAGGCCGCGCATAACTTCTGGAGAACTGGTAGAGTGATAGGAAGGCGAGCATCGGAAGCACGACGAAATTTTCCGGAAAACAATAACTTCTGTATTAAAAAGGCTTTGGTTGGGTCGGGGTAGCCCTGAAGCTTATGAACATAACTGATGGCGGAGACATACGTTGAGATTGTATTGGGTGAGAGGTTTTGAGAAGTTAAATATGCTATAAATAAAGCAATAGTGCTCACTGACGCCGGTAAGGAGGAGGATGGGGCAAATTTTCTCGCAAATTCAAGAAATACTTTCCATGCACGTTGGTAGGTTTTTCGAGAGTTGGCTGAAAAAGCCTGAGCTAGCAGCGAAGTTAAGGTATCGACCAGTTCTCCGGAAGAAGGTGGAGAGGAACTTGGGCTGGCTGTAAGTCGGCGCCTGGAGACAACTGTTTGAATTGGTCCACCTGCAATCGAGATAGGAGGTCACTTTTCCTGTTATGAATTCCCATGACATGTTTCAGGGACCGAAAAAGAATGTTATGGCGCAAACAAGACAAAACCAGGTGACGAAGAAGTGTCATGACTGAAGGCTCTTCTGCGGTTTGTTTATTCAGAATGTCGACTAAGGCCCTGTTATCAGTAAAGAAAACGATACATCTGTTCGAAATTAAGTGACCCCATACCTCGACGGCGATGACAATAGGATAAAGTTCCAGAATTGTAATATTGAAAGATTTCCATGAAATAGGCCAACTTCCATTGAACCAGTGACGGCCAAAAACCGCCCCGTAGCCCAAAGAGCCGGCGGCATCGGTGTATAGATGCAGGGTATGGGAAGTCAGCCAGCGACTGGGGAGAAAAAAGGATCGCCCATTGTATTGTTGTAGAAAAGTCAGCCATAAATTAATATCCTGTTTACATTCACGAGTTAATCTGATGAAATAATGCGGTCTAAAAATTCCTTTGGTTAAATCAATTAGCCTACGAAGGAAATCACGACCTGGAGAAATGACTGAACAAGCAAAATTCAAGAGACCTATCAAAGACTGTAATTCCCTAAGGGTTACTCGTTTCCTACGGGAGAATTGAGACAAAAGGAGGCGACATTTCTCGAGCTTTTCCTCCGGTAAACGAGCCTCCGTTGTCAAGGTGTCGAGTGTTATGCCCGCGAACTTAAGGATGTTACTAGGACCCATTGTTTTTTCGTCGGCAATGGGAACGCCAATGTCGTGACAGATAGCGAGAAACTTATCGAGATGAGACTTACAAGTGGCTTCGGAGCGAGCAATGAACAAGAAATCATCTAGAATATGAATGACGGCCAGTGTCTTCAAGCGACGCCTGGCAATCCATTCAAGGGCGGTGCTAAAGGACTCAAAAATGGCGCAGGTGGTTGAGCAACCCATAGGGAGGCAACGGTCGTAGTAATAATAGCCGTGCCATTTCATGCCTAATAAATGAAAATCGTCAGGATGGACCGGAATTATACGAAAAGCGGATTTGATATCGGTCTTCGCGAGCCAGCAACCGGGTCCCAGTTCGCGAATATGTTGGATTGCGTTATTTATAGGGGCATATTGAACAGACGCATAATCTTTAGGAATACCAGCGTTAACAGAGGCCCCGTGTGGAAACGAGAGGTGGTGTATAAGACGGAACTCGCCTGGTGCTTTCTTAGGAACTACGCCGAGCGGGGAAACGCAAAAATTTGGCAACGGAGGGACAAGGAAAGGCCCATTCAGTCGCCCAGCCTCAAGTTCCTTAGACAATTTAGCCGTTACAACATCTGGAAAACCGAGAGTAGATTTAAGATTGTTGGAATGCAAATTTGAGGGCCTAGAGTGACACTGTAATAAAAAAACCGTTACGAAACCCTTGTAAAAGAAAGTGTTGTAATCTTGCATCGTATCCGTTGAGAAAAAACCTAAGCCTGTTGACCTTTACCGGGGTTACCGGGCTGGCTCGCACCAGCTCGCACCAGAGGATCGTGGAGAGGGTTTGTCCACGTTTCCCTTTGCTGCTCGCTGCGGCTGGTTACATTTTGAGGCTTGGTGAGAGCCAGAGCACTTAAAGCAGGCATGTTTAAATTTGCATCCGCCGCAAAACGTCCCTCCGCTGTATTTCCAACAATATCCCGTTGGAAAGGGCGAGCTAGCCTTACCCTTCCCCGAGGTTTGTGTGGGAAGGCTGCCCCGCGGGATGGCTAGGGACTGAAACCAAAGTTCCCATTGGACTTGGTCCCAAGGAAAATTAGCTGGCCGGGATTGGCGGAGATAGCGAAATTGTTCGTCGAACCAGCGCCAGTTGGCCGATCGATTGGCTAAGTCCCTAACCACCTCGCAGTATTTCAACAAGGCAGCGGTCGAGGTGGGATACTTAATAGCGTATACGGCCATAAAGGTATGAAACGCCGTAACCCACTGACCAATAGTGGTTATTTGTTTACTTTTCTGTATCGGCTCTAAACAGAGCCGTGTGTGGCCCGGATTACTGACCGTAGACAGAGAAACAGCGTATTTTGCATCCTCCACTGTCGACGATAACAGCAATCCGAGGTCTATATACTCATCTCTATGGATCTTAGCTTGCAATTTATCTGAAACCTTATTTGTTAAAGGGATAGCAACGCTAGAAAATGGCTTGCCTGGTGGGGATGCTACCGGGAGAGAGTCGGTGGCGGTGATCGATGAAATTTCCCGCTGCAACGCCATACTTGTAGAGGCTGTGGCAACGTCTGCAGTAGGGGCAGAACTGGGTGGGGCTGGAATAGCGCCCATTGTTCGCAGGCCCTGAATGACTAAGGCTGTTATTGTGGTGGCTAGTGCATTAAGGTCCAAATTTGGGCTAAAACTGGACAGGGATGGATTTGTAGCCGTGGCTAACTGCGACGGAGGGATTTCCTCTGCGTTCTGGAGCATTTCTGAAAGATCCGTAGTGGCAGCCCGAACTTCAGGAACGCCTGTTCGCCTTCGGGTCGACATCCTGGTGGTCTTAGCGCCACGTTTTGTCTTAGGCATAACGTAATCCAAATTGTGATAAGATAAATGTAATTAAGGAACTTGAGAATAAACTTTAGAAGGAAGATTTAATTAGCGGTGCTAAGATCGATGTGGCTATCAATGACAGCAGATAAGCGGTTAAAAGGAATTCAAGTCAGTCAAGGACCACAACACGATAAGTCGATAACACCAGAATGTAAGTTAGAAGGCGGGAGTGCGTTCATGGACAGAAACAAAAGGACATTTATGATCCTATCAACGGTCTGAGTGCATAGAGCCCACTACCTATGGTAGCCGCCAAAAGGAATGCACTAATTACACCGTAACAGTAAGCGGGGCCCATGTGTAACGATGCGTGCGAGGAGGAGTGCCACAAAAATGAAACACTCGAATGGCAGCCATTAAATGGCGATAAGATTACATACCTGCACGCAAACCAAAATGGTGAATAAAATGTACAACATGGAAAAAACCCACGCTAGCAGTCCAGGCGCTGAATAACTCCCAATGTAGGCATTGTCGGTGTTACGACTATGTGCTTTTGTAATTTTCCTTTGGTTTGTGGAATGATAAGACAGAAAAACCTAAGTGTCCTCATTGAAGCAGTGATATCGATCTCAACACCGCGCCCCTTAAACTCCTGTAGTACCGAGGTGATCCTAATTCGTTAAGGTGGACCCCATCGGGTAAAAATAAAGTACTTTGAGACCTCCAGAAACCAATGTGTTTCCAATAAAAACAAAAATCGAGTGGTTCTAAGACCACTTTCAGATAGGTGCTTAGCTTAACCACCCTGGTATTGAAATCGGGGACGCGGAGAGAGGGAGGTACCCTTTTCAAAGTCTGACAAACACCAACGAGTTTAACAGCAAACTTAGTATGCAGTAAGTGGACGAGTTCCCCTAGAGAGGAACCGACCGTTTCTGGGGCTAGATCGACTAAATCATTGGAGCCCAACTGCAGAATAACAACATCTGGCTTAAAGGAATCTACCACGCCCAAATCAAACTCTAGAACTTTAGAAACTGTGCGGCCTCCAACGCCATAAAGACGGACGTCGGCCGTGTCAGATAAGGAGAGTTTCTGATCTATAGTTGAGTGAGACATAAATGTCTGAAGACGACGAACAAAAGAATGTCCCAGAATCAATACACGTGGCTTAGTCATTATGAAATTGGGCTTACCACACGATGAAAAAACGTAAAAGGAAAAACAGTAAAAGCTAATTAATAGGAGTTAACTATAAACATAAACCTGAGCATAAAGGAAAGCCCCTACTTGCCTGGTTATCGTAGGTAGGACTTAAAAATAAATTGAGTGACGAGCGCTGATGTTCGTACGACGGCTAGGAGTTTAAGGAGGACTTGCTCAATGAGCGACACTCCTTTTGACTACTTGAGATCGAGGTTGAACTTTAGTCACATATTTGTCTCCTCGTGACCACGGCATGCCTCAAATGAACGGTTGCTTGTTCGCATATAAAGATCAATTATTCGTCCCTCATAATTGGGGCTTTTACGAATCTCTATACCGCTTAACAGAGGTTAACCCCCAAAACTTTAACTAATTTTTTTAATGCGGAAAATATTAACACACTAACCAATGAAGAAAAGAATTCTTGTGAAGGGTTGATAAACGAGATAGAATGCACAAACGCGCTTAAAGACTTTAAAGGTAATAAAACCCCAGGTACTGATGGTTTACCAGCTGAGTTTTATCGTTTCTTTTGGCCGGATATTTGCCATGATCTGCTAACTAGCTACAACTATGCTTTCCAACACGGTACAATGTTCATAAGCCAAAGGCGGGGTATAATTTCGCTTATACCAAAGAAGGCTAAAGATAAAACCATCCTAGAAAACCTGAGACCCATCTCACTTTTAAACGTTGACTATAAGATCCTTACTAAAGTCATTGCCAATAGAATTGAAAAAATTCTACCAACTTTAATTAACCCCGACCAAACTGGATATGTGAAATCTCGCTACCTAGACGAAAATGTGAGGCTGATAAACGATATAATAAATTACACTGACAGGAGGACAAATAAAAAAGGCATCGCAATATTCGTCAGACAAGGCTCCCCGCTTTCCGGTGTCCTTTTTGGTCTCCGTATAGAACTCTTTTCTCGAACTGTGAAAAAGGATGCCACAATCAAAGGTATTCAAGTCAATAAGTATGAACTAAACATAAGTCAATATGCTGATGATACCACAGTCTTTGTTCGCGACCTTGACTCCGAGACAAACCTACTAAATCTCTTAAATGATTTCAACGCTTGTTCTGGTCTAGAAATCAATACTACTAAAACAAAATCAATGTGGTTGGGTCAATGGAAAGAAAGAACGGACACCCCCTTCAGTTTTAAGTGGCCAAAAGAACCTATCAGTGCTCACGGCATTTTCTTTCCTACAACCAAGCTAGCGCTGATTCTTTAAATTTTGGAGAGAAAATAAAAATCCTGGAAAAAACTCTCAAAATCTGGAAACGAAGAAATCTTACTCTGTATGGAGGGATCAATATAGTCAAGACAGTCGGCCTATCAAAGTTGATTTACGCGGCGTCTGTGTTAGCTGTACCTGATCACTTTATCCAGGAAATCAATAAAATAATTGTCAATTTTATTTGGGAGGGGGAGCCCCCTAAAATTAAAAAGAGCACTATAATTGGAGAAAAAAAGATGGTGGGTTGAAAATGTGTGATTTCAAGATTATGGAAAAAGTACTCAAACTAGCGTGGATCAAAAGAATTCAAGATGACTCTCAAGCTTCCTGGAAAATAATTCCCAACCACATCATGCATAAACATGGCAGTCTTGCTTTCCTGACAAAATGTAACTTCACAACCAATACACTTGCCCATGAAAACCTTCCATTATTTTACGAAAAGATTTTAAACTATTGCTTCGACAGGATATGATCTCAAGTCCCACCATAAAGATGAAATTATCTGGAATAATAAGAACATTCTAATAGCTGAAAAACCTATATTCTATAAACATTGGTTTGACGCCGGGATTTCTAAGATTTACGATTTATTAAAAGAACAAAACAGTTTTTTAAACTGGCAGGAGTTTCGATCTAAATTTAATCTGAATGTACCCTTCACTCAGTTCTACGGTTTAATTAACACAATTCCTGCAGTGTGGAAAGCCTACCTTGAAAACCCCGTACGTCTCCGCCTACACCCTATCTAGTAGATCCATTTATTCCGCCCTTCTGAAAACCGTTTTCGTTCCTCCAACTGCCGAAAATAGAACACTCCGCCATGGTTTTACAAGAGACACCATCAAAAATGTATATCTACTGCCATTTGCAATCAACCAACGAAGTGAAGGTAATAATGTTCCAATACAACGTGATCCACAACGTGCTTCCTACCCGTGCTACACTTTTTCGCGACGGCCTTCTAGACAATGCTAGCTGTAATTTCTGTAACGACAAAGACCAAACACTAAACCACTTGCTGATTAACTGCGCTTCCGTAGTCGGTTTTTGGACTTTCCTTCCTAGTTTGGTGGAACACAAAAACTAATGAAAATTTAATTATAAATCCGAGTCACATATTGTATGGCTGGCGTGAAAGGACAAAGCATTCGCGGATACTAAACTACTGTTTATTAATTGCTAAATATCACATTTTCTGCACAAGCCTTAGCGGAGATGATTTAGATTTTCAAAACTATCTTCTCATTATCCATGAAAAACTTGAAACGTTAAAAGAGATCGCAAGTGCAAAAAATCTCTTTCTAATTTCATCGCACTTGGGCCATTCTACTCTAAAATCTGTTTACGGTCTTTTCATTACATATTATCTTTGTTAGTGACATTATACTATTTACAAGTAATTTGAGTTTGTTCTTGTTATCCAATGAAGTGTATTCGGGATCATTTGGTAGTCGTCGTATGTGCTTTCTTGTTAGTATTTTATAATGTGCATTTGTTGTTTCTATTTGCAAATAAATTTACAAAAAAAAACATGGAATCTATTTGTTTTATATAATAAAGAAACAAACTGCAAGGGAAAAACTTGTTTATTTTCACATTTCTAGAAAAAAGTGGGTTGTGATGACGTAATCTGTGCAGCTGTCCTCTAATACATCATAGCTAAGAACCAATCACAACGCGCGAACTATTCACCTTAGAATATAAATAAAGATAGTTGCACTGCCTTCTCTATTACATCGCATTTTTTAAGTAATTTCAACTTGGCTTGTGTTATGGACGACGACCCAAAAAATCGACCGCATTGCCAGAAAACGATTACCCATAAAAAGAATGAATGATTATTGACCAAATCTCGTTTATTATTGTGATTTATAATACATTCATCGACCATGGAGGTTAATTTATTTTTCTCAATCAAGAAGCGGATTTCTACATGTTTCGTAAAAGAAAATGGATCAAAAGATTAAAGTTTGACATGACGTTTTTCTTTCAGAAATCGAGTTGTTGATGGCAACGTCATCATCGATGTTGGGCAACCATATTTGCACCTTTTTGACATCTCTCTTTTGTCCCGAAAAGATTTGTGGCTTAAAATATATTTTTTCCCAGTTTACTGACTATGACAGCTTATGAAAACAATTGTTTAAGAAAAGATTTATAACCACGTTTTCCAAAATAATTCCCTTTTTAACAAAACCAGTATTACTTTGAATATGTGAATGATGATCGCAGTTATAAACTCTAGTCAAGCAGTAGTGAAAAAAAGCGTGAAAAATTCAGGCTTGCACGGGAATCGATCCCACGACCTCTCCGATACACGTGAAGTGTTCTACCAACTGAGCTAACCAGCCAACTAGGACTGGTCGGGTACGTCACGAGCCAAAACAATGACCAGCTCCCAGATGGTTTGTTAGCTCAGTTGGTAGAGCAATGCACCGGTCGTGGTTTCGACTCCCGTACTAGCCTGAATTTTTCAGGCTTGCTTTATTTTCAGTATTGCTTAAGTAGTGTTCATAACTGCGATGAATTCCATGGCATTATCATGATATGAAAACGTCAAGCTTGTGGGATGTGGCTGGAGTGACAAGGATACTTCACAAATTAATGTGATCAAGTAAGCTGAAGCCACTCAAAAGGCACTAAGGCCACAAGGTAGCGGGCATTACCCCTTAAATTTACCAAAGCAAAGATTGAGCCCAAGCATTAGCAGCCATGGACAGCTGTTTCGGCCTTGTTAGGCCTCATCAGCATGGCATAGCTAATGCTCAGGCTCAAGTACCCACATATCAATAAAACAAGTAATGAAAACGTCAATCTTGTGGATGTGGCTGGAGTGACAAGGATACTTCACAAATTAATGTGATCAAGTAAGCTGAAGCCACATCCCACAAACTTGACGTTTTCATTACTTGTTTTATTGATATGTGGGTACTTGAGCCTGAGCATTAGCTATGCCATGCTGATGAGGCCTAACAAGACCGAAACAGCTGTCCATGGCTGCTAATGCTTGGGCTCAATCTTTGCTTTGGTAGATTTAAGGGGTAACGCCCGCTACCTTGTGGCCTTAGTGCCTTTTGAGTGGCTTCAGCTTACTTGATCACATTAATTTGTGAAGTATCCTTGTCACTCCAGCCACATCCCACAAGCTTGACGTTTTCATTACTTGTTTTATTGATATGTGGGTACTTGAGCCTGAGCATTAGCTTTGCCATGCTGATGAGGCCTAACAAGGCCGAAACAGCTGTCCATGGCTGCTAATGCTTGGGCTCAATCTTTGCTTTGGTAGATTTAAGGGGTAATGCCCGCTACCTTGTGGCCTTAGTGCCTTTTGAGTGGCTTCAGCTTACTTGATCACATTAATTTGTGAAGTATCCTTGTCACTCCAGCCACATCCCACAAGCTTGACGTTTTCATTACTTGTTTTATTGATATGTGGGTACTTGAGCCTGAGCATTAGCTTTGCCATGCTGATGAGGCCTAACAAGGCCGAAACAGCTGTCCATGGCTGCTAATGCTTGGGCTCAATCTTTGCTTTGGTAGATTTAAGGGGTAATGCCCGCTACCTTGTGGCCTTAGTGCCTTTTGAGTGGCTTCAGCTTACTTGATCACATTAATTTGTGAAGTATCCTTGTCACTCCAGCCACATCCCACAAGCTTGACGTTTTCATTACTTGTTTTATTGATATGTGGGTACTTGAGCCTGAGCATTAGCTATGCCATGCTGATGAGGCCTAACATGGCCGAAACAGCTGTCCATGGCTGCTAATGCTTGGGATCAATCTTTGCTTTGGTAGATTTAAGGGGGTAATGCCCGCTACCTTGTGGCCTTAGTGCCTTTTGAGTGGCTTCAGCTTACTTGATCACATTAATTTGTGAAGTATCATTATCATGACACTTTGGCTGTCCAGTACAGTATACTCTCATGGTGATGTTGGCCATGAAAAAACGTCGGTCCATTTTTGCAGCCATTCACCTACCCAATATAGCTTTTGAAGGTTTTAGTAGTACAAGTAGGACAACAATTACAATTCTTAAGATGTTAAAAACTGCGCAGCGTCTTATGACATTTTGTCTTGTGATCTAAGCTGACTGAATCATTATGTTAAGACGATAATTTCTGGTATAAAATGGGCTTGTGTAGGCCCATCCTACTTCAGCTGTAACTTGTTAACAATTAGGAAACAAAATGCCATTACGGGAGAAGATGGTTGTGTTCCCAATTGTTTATTCATTTATTTATTTATTATTTTCTTTTTACGTGCATTTATCAACTCATGGGTGTAAAGTTCATTGGAGTGACTATTCCTTTTAAAGCACAACTGCTTCTTGACGATAATCAATGGTCTGACAGTCCGTTATATTTGTCTAATGACCTATATATTCATAAGTTACTTGGAAATATTACATGCTTAATAACTACAGATTATATAGAAAAATTCATTGCCTGCTGGTGAATTCGATGGAAAATTTCACACAGTGAAATTCACCAGTGGGCAATTAGTTTTCGTTGAGTCGCATGAGTCTTAAGAGCAAACAGGAAATCCTAAGCAAGCGCATGGCTGTCAACTTGCTGTGTTTCTTGCTTGTGACTGTCAATGGAACTGGATGGTATGATGTCGAGAACTTTCCAAGGTTTGGCTGCTTCACCAGTATAGTTTCTCTAACTTTATGTCAGGACCTCTGAAAGGCCTCTCACTTTCAGCCCGATTCTTCATCTTCAGTTTCTGACATGTACCTCTCTGACGCATTAGTGTTGGATTAAGATTTGTTTCACACGACATAGCAACAGCGCAAACTTTATCCTGATTGGTCTTCCAAACAGGACGGTGGCAGGGGCAACACCAGTAGTACAATGAGGGGTCGCTCGATAATTAAAAAAGAAACTAATATATCTATTACTTCCGCTTCATGAAGCGTTCCACCTCGCCATTCGCTTCAGGCCATAGAGGACTGTCACTTTACGGCGCTTGAAACCCAGATACTCAGCAAATTGGGCAAATTCGTTTCCATTAAAAGGAGGACCACTGTTACATTTGATAATTTGGGGCACATCATAAGCTGCAAAAATGCGACCTAATTTAGGGATGACTGCTTTCGCAGAAGTAGAATGCACAATCTCTACTTCAGGGAATCTTGAATAATCGTCGATCACTACCAGCACATAACGTCCAGCTACTTCACAAAAGTCGACTCTAACATGTTTCCATGGACGATCAGGCAAGGGTGTAATCTTCAATGGTTCACGAGAGAGTTTGGGTGTGGCAATCTGACATGGAAAGCACTCCTTGACAACTTAGACCTTCACAAACTGTGCGTCTTAACTAATCCTCATCAGCTAGTTCTACCACACCACGTGCATGAATATATGAGAATGAACATATGAAAATTATATATTTGAACTGCGGATTAATTTTAAATATGTGACTGACCATCGCAGTTATGAACACTACCTAGGCAGTAGTGAAAATAAAGCCTGAAAAAAAAATTCAGGCTTGTACGGTATTCGAGCCCACCACCTCTGCGATACCGGTGCAGCACTATACCGACTGAGCTAAAAAGCCATCTGGGAGCTGGTCGTTTTGTTGGTTCGTAATATACCCGTGTTTGGTGAAAATATGAGAATTAATATATGAAAACCATAAATTTGAACTGCGGATTAATGATTGAATATGTTACTGATCATCGCAGCTATGAACGCTGCCTAGTAAGCAGTAGTGAAAATAAAGCCTGAAAAAATTCAGGCTTGTACGGATTCGAACCCACGACCTCTGCGATACCGGTGCAGCGCTCTACCGACTGAGCGAACAAGCCATCTGGGAGCTGGTCGTTTTGTTGAATTCTGGGTTCGAATCCCATACAAGCCTGAATTTTTGTCAGGCTTTATTTTCACTACTGCTTAGAATAACTGCGATGATCAGTCACATATTTAATCATTAATCCGCAGTTCAAATATATAATATTCATACATTCATCCTCATATATTCACCATTCACGGGTATATTACGATTTCAAGCGCTCTTTCCTCATTCAACAGAGTCTCAAGTGTCATGGTTGTGTCTCTCAAAGCCTTGCGACGAGGCCGTTGTGATGAACAGGATAAAATAATTTGCGATTTTATCTCTTTGACGACGTCCGCAAATTCACCCGTAGCCGCCAACTCACGCAAACGAGAGTGGTACGCATTCGTGGATTCACCTGGGTTCTGTTTGGCTTGCCGAAACGTATAAATTTCATACTCGACGTTCTTCTTAGGGTCGAAATACTCGGTAAGCATTTCCTTCGCCGTTGCAAAATCTTCACCCGTCTCCGCTAGAGTTTCGAATATTTCACACACTTCTTCTTCCACATAATAAAGAAGTAAAGCTCGCTTTCGTTTCTAGTCCGTGATGGCTCCAGCGACGAACAGATTTTTGAGACGTTTTATCCACTTTCGCCATCGTTGAGCGATCGCACCATCAGCATGAATGTCGAATGGATCAAAGTCTGGCATAGCGGAGGCCATCATTAAGCCGATAAATGTGTCACAAAGACTGTCAGAGTTGTTTGCAACGACGGATCGTACTCGTCGCCAATGTAATGTGCTGTTATCGAACATAAAAGTAAATTCACACAGGACACGGAGTGAAGACACACAGCAACCTTTTCAAGCACATGTTCAACTGCGTTTTCTTACTAACCCATCATGTCTTGCTAATGACGTAATAACAGCATAACTTGAGTGTTACACAACGCGTGACGTAAACATTACATTCGCGTTGTTGTGTATTTCATTCAAACACGCCGGCTTGGCTTGGAACAAGAATCGGCACAATACGGCATCTAAGAAAGGACAAACTTCAAACAAAGATCTCCAAGAAAGAAAAAAACGTCTGAGAACACAAGTGATATCTATCCTTAATTTTAGGAGGACTCGTTGCGATTACATGTTGATAACACAAGGTAAAATTTTCATATCACTCTCGAGGGACGTTGAAAAACAAGCGGAGTAAAAAACACTCGTTCGCTCGCATTTTAGGGCAAAACAAACAAACAAACAATTCAACTTCGGCTTCAACAAGTATAGATGATTGTTATTTAATTCCACTTGAAGAAAAATACGCTTTTCATTGGTGAACAAAGTAAACAACGACGAAACCAAATGTTAAGCTTGAATTGATTTGATTCATTTGTGTTGTCATTGTTTCAACACTAACAAACGGTTCAGTCTCCAAAGGAAGAATTTGTGGCTTTTTCAGTCTTTCTAAGAAGTCAAATTTCAGTTCAGAATTGGGAAGACATTCATTCTGTGTTAATTTATTATTTTCCATTGATTTGTGTGAGATTTGCACGGAACATAAACTCTTTAATTGAAATGGTTTTGCTTTCGGAAAGTAAAAACATAACGAAACAATCTGCTCCCGGCTCATGCATGCAATATCACTTGCCAGGAATGCAATTCAAAGCTAAATACCCTCCCTTCGTTAGCCAATGGCAATGCGAGTTTTCTTTCAACTCATGCGATTTTTTATTACAATTCACGGGTGAACAACGAGCTTCCCCAAACTGGCATCATTCCCTATATTAAATAGTCGTGTTTTCCATTATTACATTATTTCCATTTTTTTTTTGCAGGTTTTCTTGTCTCCCCCAACCATTCTTGCGACTCCAAGTCACCAGTTTCCAGAGAGACCTCAAGATGCTCTGGCCGTGTGGATTACTGATCCGAGGGAGGACAGCTTTAAACTATGTGTCCGGGAAACCAAGATTTTTGATGGCTTACACCAAAACTTAAAAATTGTGAGCAAAGTTTGTACTCTTGTTGTCATTATAAAGTACAATTTAATTCTGCTTTACGTCACAAAACGTTTTGCCAAACAGAATTATCACTTAAATCCCTCCGGTGCCACTGGCAAACATTTCCTCTTCAAAGAAATGGACTAGGTTTACTTTGATTTAGGGATCATAAAATAGTAGTATGAAAAAAGAAGGTGACTTGGTTGGTTTGAGCCACTTTAAAAGACGTCATATCATGTGAGCTAAATACAGGTGTTCTTAACTACACAGTCCTTCAGATCATTTAATAGCTTCTCAGACAGTCCAGTCAAACGTCCTTGTTCTCAAGTACTTGTAACTGAGAGGGAGAGGGAAGACTACAAAAAAAACGAATTTTTTTCTTTGTCTCTTGCAGAACTGGTTGGCATTTACCAACCTCAGTCTCGATAACTTTACTCTGACTGACAGTTTAGTCTTTGCGAACACGAGCTCGCCATCTCAACAAAATAACTATGCTCATTGTCAGGTGAGGGTTGGTAGTCAGTACAAGAAACGTCATTGGCTCATTATTAACAATTTATTCGCATTTTCAATGTCAGGGCCGATAAATGTCATTACCTTAAAACCTCTATTACGCCCCACCCACCCCTCCCCCCAGGGGGTGGGGGGACGTGGCTTAAATAATTTCAGGTTTTATTAACGGGGGCTTATTAGAGGGGAGGGGGGGGGGGCTCAATAGAGAGGGGGTGGCTAATTTCAAATCTTAAACACGCCGTTTTAGTCTTAAAATAGTTTTTGGACAAAATTCAAACAACTGCAGTGAAACTTTGTTATTTAATAAAGAGCAACAAACAGCATTATGTGCTTGAGTGTATATTTGTTTAAAAACAAACCAACCCGGCCACACAAAGTGGATTTCGTAAGAGGGGATAGGAGGGACAAATTATAAATATCTTTTCCCAAAGGGAGGGGAGTATTAGATGCGGGGGGGGGGGGGGGCTATTACAAAAACCGACCTCCAAACGGAGGGGGTTATTAGAGATTGGAGTTAATAGAGAGGCGAGTGGGGGCTTAATAGAACTTTTATAATTACGGTATATTCTTTTCACAATTTAAATTCCTATTTGATTTTCTCTTCTGCCACCTCATCTTTGAAGTCCTAAGCCTTTTTGGTAGGCGTGACAAATGTCTTAAGGCGTTACGCACTCGTTCTTGTTTCTGATCAGACCTACAAATATTTTTCGTCGCAGCAAATCAACTTTACATCCCCCTTTTTTGCTGCTCCTGTGGTAGTAGTGACACCAAAACTGACAAAACAGTCTGCAGGATCTGGATGTGACGCAATTACCACCTGGGTTGAGGTAAGGATACTTTTTACTCCAACTTGTAAATCATTTATTTAAAATAAAAATCAAGGATGAATTACTCACAATTTCCTGATAAATTTCATTCTCCCATCGTTAAATATTTTGCGCCTTTCTTCCGTGGAAGTTTATTCAAGAGCTTTTAGGTCAAGACAGTTCAACTTAGAGGCTGTTTAATGACGTTTCTTATGAGGTCTACATAATGATAGGGTTAAGTTGTGTAAGAATATCTTCATGATTTCCTGACAGACGATGGTTTGTAACACAGCTAGTTTTAGGCCTCTGTTGCCAACTTAAAAAAATGTGGCCGAGAAGTTAAGAGTAGGTCTCTGAGAAAGTGAAGCAAAATTGGAAATGAAAATTTTTAATCCCCCTTCATTTTTTGTGTGGAGGTAGGTTGCCTGGGGTGATGAACGAAAATGGCCATATAAGGGTCACCTGACGTATCGTTGTCGTGGTAACCACAATTGATCATACCAGCCTCCAACCCATGTTTTGAACAAAAATTTTACTCTGAAATGGCCGACAAATGTGAGTCTATTTCTAGAGTGAATCCGAGCCAAAACAAACGACATTCCACCAGGAGGTAGGGCTATTCCTCGACTTTCAAAAAAATGCTGTTATAGTATTTTGACTTCCACAAACAATTAGAAAATAACGGCTTTACTATGTCACCTGTCAGCCATTTTGACAAACAATAAAAACAATCTCGATCAATTCCGCAATTTCTCCAAAGGTACACTCATCCCAGAAACCAAATTCTCAGCAGACCTTAAACAGATACTATTGTTTCTAAATATTAGAAAATCTATTTGGGGAAAATTATATTTGGCCTTTTTCAGAATGCATTGGTTTGCTCTAAAAATGATTAGGGTGGGCGTTAAAGCTCTAAACATGTTTTCTATCATCTTGTCTGTTGGCTAAACTTGATGTGTGATGCTTTAGATCATTGCGATTGATGAAAACGAAGATTGATAGAAAGCCTACCTTCTAAATTTTGGTAATTTATGCAGCATACTAATATCGCGTCCATTTCTCTATTGCTCGTCTCTCTCGACCAAATCTAGTGCCGGTTCGAAAAGTAAGACCAATTTCCCAGTGCCTCCCATTGAACATCGACTCAGTGGGGATATTTCAGCTGTTTTAAACCACGGATGATGGGGGATTCAACCCGCATGCACTTGATAAACGTGTTCGTGGTATTTGTGGTTTCTGCCGTTGATGCTGTAAAATCCATCCATTGGGGTTTATTGAGGAAGTTAAATGAATGACGATTTTATGCACTAAACAAATACACGCATGTGAAGACAAAGAATAAAGCACTCGGCTATATTCGAGCCATACGTTGTCTTCAGTTGCTATGAACTTGTTGTCGGGAAGTTTCGAAAGAAGACGTGTAGACCGGAAATGGAAGGAGAGACTGCTGAACGGATGTTCGACAAAAACTTCGCTGAAATTACAGATGTTACACTTATGAGGAATAGCTATATTTTGACATGAGAATTTTCAACGTTTGGTGGTCATATTATAACCGATGGTTTTACAAGATTGCATCAGGCAGTTATATAGCATATCCGACTCTGGTCCATAGCGGAGGCGTGGTTAAGAGTAATAAAGGAAGGTCACTGGGTCAAGCCTCCTCTCGGAATTTTTGCGACTTGATTAGTTGTTGGGCTTAAAAGGCCTTGCTCTGTCCTTTGTGTAGATAACGTCAAATCTCAGTGTCAGCATCTGGACAACCAATACTTCAAATTCAAAGTGCTGCACTTTTTACCCGGGGTGGGGTACTCCCTTGTTTGGCCTAAACGGGTATGTGCCGCCAGACAGGGAATGGTTTTGAATGTCTTGAATCTTAATTAAACAGGGTATGCAATGTCGCTATTTAACGTCCTCAACAGGGTGTCGTTCCCGACCAGTAGCCTTGAACATAGTGTGAACTTTGGCGGTACGAGCTGTACATGTGCCAGTCTACCAACAACATTTTCAAACACTTCGAATTCTATGACGTCAGTTATAGAAAAATACTTTCTGTATGTGAAATGAAAAATAATAGAATAAAGGATACGAATAAAGGTCTCTTTTCTTTAACAGATTATAAAAATGAACAGATTTATGATGGAAATTGAGCTGAGTGGAGTCAATTTCGCCTGAAATCTCAAAATGATTTCAGACCAAGATTGCATGACACAAAATTCAATTACCATTTTTTACAGCCATTTTGAAACCATATAGTTTGTTCGTCAATATTAATATTTGTTTATTCAGCTTAGGAAACCGAGGTTTTCATTTCGATAGGTTAGACAAAGGACGCGATTTAGAACAAAATTAGTGCGATTCGCGAATAGTGCACTGTCAAGAACCAATTAGATTGCATACATTCAAACTGGTTGTAATAACGTCTGACACAGGGTCAGGGTTTGAAAGCCTCGCCAGCACATCCCCACCAAAATTTCTCTTAATCCCCTCCACCTCCCCCCTTATTGTTTTAACTATTGTATTACAACTGTTAATTGGACTTGTGATAGTTAAGCAGAGACATCAAAAAAGGAGTTGAACTTTGCAAATTACAGTCCCTGAAGTGACACGAACATGAATTAGTTTAAATGTCCACATACTGTTACATTTGATGAAATCTATAGTTTATTAAAATGCGTGACTTTCTCGGAAAACCACCAAGCGTGACATTCTCGGAAAAACAGGAAATGAGTCATCACCTATAGCTATTATTTCTCATGTGGAACCATCCGATGGTTATATATTATGATCTTGTATTTTTGATCTCGTATTTTGGAATCTATAGTTTATTAAAAATGCGTGACTCTCTCGGAAGAATCACCTTTGAATTTGTTGAAGCAATTAAAGATGCATAAAAAAATAGCAAAACTGGTGGCCACCAGAACCTCTAATGAGGGACTTAATTTGGAATTTGAATCACCACCCGTCCCTCATGAGAGGTTTTTTTTGTATTCCCACCTCCACACCACCAGAGCACTATCATTTATGTTTTTCCCACCACCACTCCGCTCTGGCCCTATCAGACCCTCTTGGGGCCAAGTATTTGTTTAATTGTTTTTTTTTTCACCCTCCGGATTGAGGTTGAACCGGCACTTCTGACAAGCCGAAGCTCGAATATAGCTCTACCCAACAACCCGACACCATCTTAGGGTGACTTTTTGTGTGTTTTTAACTCATGGAATAACGGCGGGGGTTTTTCGTTATTCCATGGGGTGGCTTGTATACATTTCTTTAACGAAAGGCCCCCGCTTTTTCCAATCGTTAGTTACTTTGTATACAAGCTATACTTTATCTGTGTAAAAAAACCCTTATATATGCGTTTGTATTTTCATTTTTATGCTTGTGGTACATAAATGAAATTTTCAAAGATAAAAATTAATACGCATGTGTAAAAAGCGAAAAATCTTGAATCCCCTAAACATAGTGACGTAGTTTGATGACTCATTCGAAAGGGAAACCCCCCAACAAATGTTCCTGTCTCATATGCTAATTCTTCGGGTAAAGGGTCAGAAAAAGGGCAGTATTTTAAATTAAATATACAACAAAACTCACAATACTATCCTGAACTAGGTAAATCAGTGGGTTTGAGGTGATAAAAACACCGCAACAGCTGAACTTTTTAGATTTTATAATGTCCGTATGCATAGCTTGTCACGCCATTATCGTGAATATACCGCTTGTCGTCAAAGCAGCTGAGTGATACTTTATTTATCTCATAACTTCCTAGTTGATGGTTTTGGCTTCTGATTGTTTTTATTCTATGATGCAACTGTTTATTATCAAATAGTGTCTCTTTATGCCTCCTTGCCCGCTTGTCTTTTTATGCCCTTATTATAAAGAGAACCGTTGGCTAAATTCTGGGGTCATCAGTCGAGCTATGTTTGCAAGAGCGCTTAAAGAAATAAGGAACAACGATGTGTTTGGGTATAATTTTGGCCACGCAAGATGGCCGATTTATTGATTAAATATAACATCTTCAAACAAATTTAATTAGCTATGATTATTTGATTTTGTACGCTCTGGCAAAGGTGAAGGCGGAGAAAAAAGGCCACAAGCCTCCTATAGGGAGGCTCGCCCCACCCGAAGACGGATGACCCAGAAAAAGCCGAAGAGTAAACAGTTCCTCAGCACCTGCTTGAGGACAGATTACTCATGAACGAGCTGCATGTGTAGATAAACTAGGTGTACGAATATAACTTAAAAATGCATTGGACTTCCATCGTCCTAACTGGCGAATTTGTGCGTCAGAAAGACCTTTAGCAGCAGCCCAAGTGGCTGCACCTATGCGAAAACTGTGTGCTTTGTACAAGGTAGGGTCAAGATTACAAAATCTAAGAGCCCTAGTAAGTTGTTCCACAAAAACTGATCTTTTTATGGGCGCCCCGTCCGGCCAGCAAAACAGGGGGCCACTGGTGGTCCCTCTAACAGAAATAAACGCTAAGACAGCTTTGACCGGGCAACAAGATTCTTCTTGAAAGATGTCAATAACAAATGGGCGCCCATTACTACAGTGCTTATATTTATAAATTGTCAGTTGAAGAGCGACGACCTGCCCTTGGGTCGTCATTAAAAGTGACAGCTGAGGAAGTTTAATCAGATTACTCTGATCACTTCCGTTGACTGTTATCTCGCCGATACGTAAAAATGCAAAAAAGGCTATATAGCACATAGCTGAAAACATCTTAAACTGGTAGGCTGACTCTGTAGTGTGCTGAAATGAGGCAACAAGCTGCCGCAAGATTGGTAGTGTAATAGGAAGACGTACATCACGTACCGGTGCTAACTTGCGATAACCTTTAAGAATTTGACGAATGATCGCCGTTTCCGTTGGATCATTCACACCTGCTAACTTATGGGCATAGCCGATAGCAGATAAATAACTAGTCACAGTGGAGGAAGCATAATTAAGCGAATAAAGATGGGAAACAAATAGTACTATAATAGCGGGCTGTAAAGGTAAGCATAAGACTTCGTTACCTAAAAAGGACTGAGCCCATCTCGTGAATAAGCTCCATGAGCGCTTGTAAGCGTCCTTAGAACACTTAGTGAGACTAGCAGACAGAAGTGTTTGTGCTACAGAGGCCAGCTCTCCGGTAGAAGATGTGGTGGAACTAACGTTCGTTCGTGGTCCATGCCCTGTCCAAGGGACTTGAATTTCGTGACCTGTAAGCGCGATAAAGCGTCAGCCTTGACATTGAGCACCCCAGGCACGTGGACCGCCCGAAATAAAATATTATGTTTCAAACATTGTAAAACTAGTTCACGCAAGAGGACGATTAGCTTGTTATCTTTCGTAGTTTTCTTGTTAATTACGTCGACTAGACCTAAATTATCCGTGTGAAAAAGGACGCATTTGTTGGCCAGTTCTGACGCCCATATTGAGAGACTTATAACGATTGGAAACATCTCTAGCACTATAATGTTACGACCTAGCCAGTTTGAAGGCTATTGACCATAAAGCCAATGCGATCCGAAAACTGCGCCGTAACCTAAAGAACCTGCTGCATCAGTGTAAAGGTGTAGTTTGGCTGACGAGAGCCAATTATAGTCTAAAAAGAAAGACTTGCCATTGTATGATTCTAAAAAGGTAAGCCATAAGTGAAGGTCAGATTTTGTTTCACGATTTAGACGAATAAAATATCGAGGGCGTTTGACCCCAACTGTCAAGTTAATTAAACGGCGTAAAAAAGTTCGACCAGGCACGATGACAGAACAAGTAAAATTGAGAAGACCAATTAAGGACTGCAGTTCTCTTAAAGTTACCTTTTTCCGACGAAGGAAGTGTTGAATATAGTCACGACATTTAGTAAGTTTGTCACTAGGAAGCCGTGCTTCCATGTTCTGTGAATCAAGCTCAATACCCGCAAATGACAACACGAAGCTAGGGCCTACTGTTTTCTCGGGAGCCATTGGAACGCCCAATTCATCACACGTGTGGAGAAAAACTTGCAGATCATTAGCGCATGATGCAAGCGATTTGCTGACGATCAGAAAGTCATCTAACAAATGTAATATACCCGGTATATGTAACCTAAAGCGAGCAATCCATTCCAGAGCGGAACTGAAACACTCAAATATTTTGCAAGAACTGGAAAGCCCCATAGCAAGATTTCTATCAACATAGAATCGATCACGCCAGCAAATCCCCAGCAAATTGTAATCAGAGGGGCTGACCGGAATCAGCCGAAAGGCATTTTTGATATCGGTCTTCGCAAGCACACAGCCCCTGCCTGTGCGACGCATTAGCCTGATGGCATCGTCAATATTAGCGTAGCGGACGCTGGAAGCAATGTGCGGGATATGGGAATTAATTGACTTCCCCTCGGGAAAGGACAAGTGATGAATTAGGCGAAATTCCCCCGGCACCTTTTTAGGAATCAGCCCTAAAGGAGACACATGAAAGACTGGAAAGGGCTGTCCATCGAAAGGACCAACTATTCGTCCTAACTGAATTTCTTTAGCTAATTTTTCGTCTACCGCCTTAGGATTAGTGGTGGCTGACAAAAGATTTTTGGATACAAAATTACTGCGAGGACCAACATAATCAATAGAAAAACCAAAACGGAAACCTTCAATGAGGTATTTCCGAGATCGAGGAGGGTAGCCCTCCAGATAGGCCTGTAAGTTATCTATTTTGATTGGTGTTGCCAGTGGACGAGACAGTGCGGGAGGTAGGGGCTGAGTTAGTTGCGGTGACGGCTGTGGATTTCGGTCGCGATAGAGATGTGGTGGAATTTGCCCGTTGCTTGGGAAAGTGGCATTGGTTGGCTGGATGAGAAGATCCACATCGAAAGCATTCGTGTTTAAAGTTACAGCCGGAACACTTTTCCCCTCTGTGAAATCTCCAGCAAAAGCCGGACGGAAAGGGCGACCTTGTATGCCTGTTGCGTGAGTCCGAGGAAACTACTGTAGGGGACTTTTGCATGTGGTGCGCCTGCAACCACAGTTCCCAATGGATCTGGTCCCAGGGGAAAAGAGTTTTTTGCCTCAAAAATCTAAAGTTTTCATCGTAATAACGCCAATGGGCATTTTTAGCCGCTAGGTCCCGCACTGTCTCGGAATATTTCATTAAAGCTGGGGCGTCGGTGGGTGATCGCACCGTATAAATAGCTACAAATGTTTGAAACGCTGATATCCATTGGTCTATAGTGGCAATTCTCTTAGGTTTCTGTGCGGGCTCGAGGCTAATGACCGGCGTATCTGAAGAGTCTGGCGTTCGAACAACAAAATTGTACTGTGACTGGTTTGGGGATGCTATTTGCAATAGGGTTCCTAAATCAATATACTCGTTTGCCCAAATTTTTGATTGAATTTTATCAGACACCCTGGAGGCGAGAGGGACAGCGATTTGTTGATGAATCAGCTGGGGCCGGTCATTAGACTGAGCTATGTTATTTAATGATAGTGGGCTCGTACTTATAGGCGAAGGGTTCGGAGGAGGAGGTCTCTCACCGGTAATGTCCTTAATTACGGCCGCTACTGACCCCTGTACAGCAGCAGCCGGAGTGGTGTGCGAACCCTCTGTCCCCTTGTGAGCATGAGGAAGGATGCCGGCTGCTTGAAGTCCTCCTAGCACGGCTTTGGAGACTATTGCAGCGATGTCCACTGGGGCAGGGGCTGCGTCGTTGCCGGCAATTGGAACAGTGACTAATTGGGAGGCATGTTCCGAGGCGGGTTGACGGCTGGCCGTATTAGGAACTGTGGCCCGGGCAACTGATTTTGCCCTCTTTACTTTGTGCGAGGCTCGCGTCGCCTGGGCAGCACGCTTCTGTGGGCGTGGTGCAGGAAGTACGGTAGGGGCAGCACGAGATTGCCGACGAGTCATCATATTGACTGGAAGACAAAAACAGCTTATGTGTAGCAAGAAAAGTAACCCGTGCATTCGAACCACCAAATTGCCGGTATGGGCGCGTTGGCTAAGGAAACCGCTTATACCCAGCAGGTCCATACCCCACTGTTGATCACGTAACAAAACAGAAGAAAAAGGAAAAATAAATAAAATTAAAGAAAAATAATAATAAAGAACAGTTCCAGCGAACCGTAATATATAAGAAAAAACGGCAACATGTTTGGCAAGTCCAAATAACGATGGCTGCCGCAAGGAACATGCTTAGGTGCCGCCAAGCTTGTGAACTCATAGAGTTCTCAGTAAAAGTATACAAACAGTCTATTTAGACATGTAAGACAAAAGAAAAGTGTGGGAACCATAATACTAATAAAGGACCTAATTTAAGCTGGGAGCGCAACCCGCCGCGGGGGAACAACTGCACTTAATAGCGGATAGAATGGCGCCCCTGTAACTCCGGTAAAGAGCATATTGCCCTTTGGCATTAAGGTGTACCCCGTCTTTGCATAAAATGCGAACGGTGGGTTGACGAAGTCCTTTGTGACGCCAGAAAACAGCAAAAGGTAGGGTCTCCAGCACCACGCTGATATTGGTTGAGAAGGGCCACACGATCGTTGAAAGAGGGTGGATCCCTCAAACCTGCAGCGCGGTTAATGGTCTGACAAACTACTGTCGTTTCAACTTGGCATTCTGCGTGTAAACGCTGAACGAGGGTCTCAATCTTCGAGCCTACCACCTCGGGCCTAGCGTCCGGTGGGAAAAGATCGTTGGAACCTATCTCCAAAATCACAATCTGCGGTTGTAGGCGCCTTACTAAATGGAAATCAAGTTTAGATAGCTTGTCGACAGTGCGACCGCCAATTCCGAGAAAAGTTATCTGGGCGGAACGGGACAAGTTAAGATCCCGTCGTACCCTTGCGTCTAGGCCTTTAGACAAAAATAATTCAAAACGGCGGACAAAGGAGTGGCCCATAATGAGAACATGGGGTTTAGGAGACATGACTAACTGAAAAAAACAACAAGAAAGATATACTCAAATCTGGAAGTGAAGGACGGAGGTGTGCGGCGGTCAAATTCGCAAAGCTTGTTACGTCAGGAGACCAAGAGGAAGACTTCGGGGAACACAGCTTGTCTTATACCCTAACCTTAAACGAAGTCGAGGCTAAGTACTTTTCCGAACGAGCTCGTGACTAGTAGTTTTACAGCAAGTAATATTCCGGCAAGTGATTTACCAGCTAGTGATTACCCGGCTAGTAATTTTCCGATTGATCTCGTGATAGTCGTGTGATCAATACTTAACTATTTTGTGTCTAATTGGACCCTGCTCACAGCTCCTCCCTGCCGATTACCTATTTTAAAGGTGAATGCGTGACAAGAAATAAGTGCCCCTCCTAGCAAACTAACATAAATCATTGCGTGACTAGGTGACATAAACATTTTTATTTGCCAGGCAAATAAACTCTTATAATTTTCATGTTTGATGTTATTCTTAATAATATTCTTCCTAATTCCTTTAGCAGTCTTCCCTCCTTTTTGGTTGTCTTTCATATAGCTATACATTTTCGATCGTAGACCGATGAATTCACAAATTGGAACTCCTGCAGCCTCATCTTTGAATTTACCAATTACTTTTTTATTCGTCTTATCGAAATATGGAGAGTATTCTGGGTAGTCGCTGTTGTCAAATTTATTTTTATCCTTCCAGAAATTTCTATAGACGTCTCCGGTTTCGATTTCATAGGTCAAGCTGTCTGTGTCCGTGAAGAGCAGCTTCGCCTTGTTTCTGTACTTCTCTTTGATGTAGTTGTAATGGAAATCATACATCAATGTCTTGCTAAGGTCTAGAATACACATCCCCACATATGCCGGCCTGTTCAGGGTAAGTGTTTCTTTAATCTTATGCACAGCTACTAGATTTTCATTGAATATTTTACTGCTAACATATGTCGGTTTAGCAGCCATTTTTAATAGTTTCTTTTCATCGGTGACTAATCTGACGTCTACTCGCTTTCTGAGGTTTTCCATCGTTTTTCCAAATACACTGTTATTCATAAGCTTGAAAAAGTCTTTCTCAAAAGCATTTTTAGCATTTGTTCTTTTCTGAGTGTTGTAATCAATATACTGTCTCAACCATGGGGATTGATTGAACTCTAACACTAGATGGACTTTAGTTATTTTCAAACCGAGATCAGTGTATAATTGGAGGTTCCTATAATGAAGCACGTATTTTTCTTTGTGCTTAATGTTGGTATCAGTTTATGTACCAGACCAGTTGATATTTTATATTTCTTCGCGATGTTTTTACAATAATCTGATAGCATGTCCCCAGTCACTTTAATCTTTTCCGGTCCAAGTGGGTAGTCATTATGCAGATCATGTAACTCTTGGGGTATTCAAGGTCAACTTCAAGAATCAAACCCTTTGCACTATCTTCTTGGTACTTTGCTAGGTTTATCTTATCGATCTGTTTTTGTGTCATCCATCTGAATCCGCTCGTTGGAAGGTATTGACTCATAGCCCAACCGTATAGATTATTAGCATCGAGAGACATGATGTACTTCGAGGGCGCCTTCTCGTCGTATTCTTTCATGTATTTAATGTTTGCTTTACCATAACAATTGGCTATATAACTGATTCCTCCACGCATACCCTTTTCAATGAATTGAAACATATCAATATCAACCATAAGCTCTAGTTTAATGTCAGTCATTTTAAGCATAGAATCCCACGAAAGCCCTGGAGATGTGAAATAATGGCATGGGTCAAGTTTGTAGTATTCAAGACACGTTTTCCTGAAGTTTTCAAACACATCAGCTAATAGAAGAATGTCAGATTTAAGGTACAGGTTATGATACTCACCCATATTTTTGAGACAGAATGTATTCCACACCTTTTGGGCATGTGTATAGTCTTCATCACTGATGTGTTCGTCTCTTAATACACTGTAAAATTCTTCTTTCGGTGGTAGCTTTTTATTGAATTTATCAAAGCTGTCCATGAAGTCGTAAGGGTAGACCCCTTTTTGTGCCATCAACTCAAGCTTTTTAGCTTTGAATTCTTGGGAGTTTATTTTAATGACTCTTTTGGTAGATTACTGACCAGTTTTTCCAAACTAGAGCTCATGAATTGGAAACTATCGATGAATTTCAGGTGATTACCAAGCATGAAAGCCATGTATTTCTCCATGTTGTTGGGTATAGCATTTATATTCATTTGACAGTCTTCACCTTTCTTATTTTTGTATGCATATTTCTTAACAATAGCTCCAATTTCTTGTATTATAAAATGACTATCATAACCTCTCAAATTATGGAATATAACAGGTATTTTTATTTCTTCTGCATTCACTCTGAGCTTTAGATTACATTCTTGATGGGCAGAGCCTCTGTATTTACCAGTGATATGGCAATGATCTCGAACTCGAATGTCTTTATCAGTGTATTGTTTATTGCAAATGTGGCATTCTATGGCTTTTTGGAATTCCTCCTCATTCTCTTTTGTCATTCTGAGTGGTTTGTTGAATTTCTTTTTCACAATACTTTTGCAATATTTGACTTCCTCCAGCATAGCCTTCATGAATTTGTACACAGCCTTTTCACCTCTGTAAATTTGTGTTGGTTTTGTGTATTTATCATCATAACAACAAACTACTTTATAGCCGTAGCCACAGTCAGTATGCTTCTGATAAGCCTCTGTATATGATTTGTCATTATTAGGTTGACAACCGTGTATTTTTTCAGTGATGGCTTCAAAATCAGCATAGATCACAAATGGTACTTGTTGTTGTTTATGGAAATTGTTGAATTTCAGTATGTTGTTATCTTTGTTTGGCATTTTTATTGCCTGTGTGCCATTTACTTGCATGCAGTTGTCCTTGTGATCATTCAGAACCCTTTCAGAGCTGAAGCATTGAAGACAGTGCATACAAAAGTGTTTTCTTTCTTTGTGCTTTGTTTGATTGTACATAAACTTATTGAAATCTTTGATTAGCACATAATGCTTGTTTTCATTTTCAGTTATTAGAAGCAGATTCAAGCAGTCTGCATATTTCTCTTTGATACATATATTGGATATGGTTGTTTATCCTAATAACCGAAAACATTGATGTTGATCTCATTTTGTTTTTCAATCTTATTGTAATGTTTGGTAGTCACTGGAAATTCAATTCCTGAATAATCTAAATTTTCAATAAATTTCCTATCAACTTTTTTAATCCTCTGTGGGTATTTCTCTTGTGGGTTCAAGTGTCTGATGTGACACCATCGGAAACATTCATTATCCTCATTTTTCAAGTTAATTAAACCTTTGGCACTATTTTCGTAATTCTGCTAGTAGTTTTATGTATGAAGAACCTTTGATTGGTTCATATTTCACCACATTGAGGTAATGACTATCAACAGATTCGATTGTCCAACCAGACCCCTCAGAAACCCAAACTGCAATCTTATTTATTATTTGTTGTTTTGACACTTGTAATGATTCATTGATCTCTGGATTGTTTATGATTGTTTCAGCTTGACTGTTGAAATATGCGGTTTATTATTCTATTGCTCCGTCAGTCATTTTTGTGAATGTTACCTTTAGCGTTTCAACAAATTTCAGTCCTTTCATTTCATTTAACAATTTTTTAATGTGTGTTTCGATTGCCATTCTTGTGTTTAGTAGTTGCTCTAGCGGGTCTTTGTCATTTTTTATATCAATTTCAAGACTTTGTGAAGCCCTTTAGAGCTTTTTCAGTTTGTATAATCTTAGTCTTTGGTTCAGGAACTGGCTTTTTAGCTCTTGGGCGGGAACTGGTCTGTCTCTGAACTCTAATGGTGGAGGAATTATGTTGTTTTCATAATCTTGAACCATTTGTTTTACACTCCTGCGAGGCGCTGGCACTGGTCTGTGTATAGGCTTGGTATCATCTGCCACAATAACTTTTGGCTTCTTCTGTTGCTTCAGTTTTTTAGTTCTTGGTGGAGGGATTGGTTTGTAATCATCTACTATAACAATTTTTGGTTTCTTCTGCTGCTGCTTCAACAGCAAATTGATTAATTCATTTTTGCTTAGTTTTTCAAGATAACTCTTGTTCATACTAATGGGTGAGATAAAATTATCCATTCTATATAATATCTATATATTTTTATTTTTTAAGTATCTTTGTATTCCGTTTAAGTATAGGTTAAATTCAAGTGATCCAAATTTTGGATCCTTTGAACTGTATTACCCTAACTTGAATGTTTTATCTCTGTTATAGCATCCTCAACATCATATTTATTACATCTTAGTGCATATAATGTTTTACTTAAATCTGCTCCAGTCAATTCCATAATATAATTTATGTTTCTAATATCATTCAAATCCAACATACAATTTATGTGTCTAACATCAGTCACCCTGTTATTAATATGCTTCCTTGTATTCGAGTGGCACCATTTTCCAGCAAGTGTGTAATTTTTTCCATTATTACAAATGCTACAATACCACTCCTTATTTAGCATACATTTAGTCTTGTTTTTTCTTCTTTCATCATCAGTTAGAACTCTTGGTCTTCCTCGACCTCTCTTGACATTTCGAGTTTCCATATATAATATTACTATATATTTTATTTTTTTAAATGGTTTCAATCTGCGTTTAAATTTTTCTTTTTGATAAGTATTTTTTGCTCTCTTCCATGTGTTTAGTTATTTCATGGATTAAATCTTCAAAGCAATTACTCATGATGTATTTACACTTGTTTTTCTCATACATTTGCTTCATATTAGTTTGTTTATCATTCACTTTGTACACACCAGTAGGGCTTTTAAATTCAAGACAAAGAGCACTGTATTTTCTTGTGGGATTCAACAGCATCAAATCACACTGACCAGGCATATATCCTTTGTTATAACTTTTGATTCTGATATTTGCACTAATTTGATTCTCACCTAAACCAGCAATCATTAATGCGTCTTCATATTTCTTTCTGATGAATGAAACAATCTTATAATGCAGATCATTTTCACATTCAATTAATAGCATATTATTGCTTCTGTCATTGAACAGTTTGTAATATCCCTGTTTCCTGATTGATGGCAATACTTTTGATGTTACCCAATGTTTAAATTTTACTGCTTCTTGTTTTTTAGAAGACAATATTAGTGAATAAAGTCCTGATTCATTTAGGTTAAATTCAAGTGATCCAAATTTTGGATCCTTTGAACTGTATTACCCTAGCTTGAATGTTTTATCTCTGTTATAGCATCCTCAACATCATATTTATTACATCTTAGTGCATATAATGTTTTACTTAAATCTGCTCCAGTCAATTCCATAATATAATTTATGTTTCTAATATCATTCAAATCCAACATACAATTTATGTGTCTAACATCAGTCACCCTGTTATTAATATGCTTCCTTGTATTCAAGTGGCACCATTTTCCAGCAAGTGTGTAATTTTTTCCATTATTACAAATGCTACAATACCACTCCTTATTTAGCATACATTTAGTCTTGTTTTTTCTTCTTTCATCATCAGTTAGAACTCTTGGTCTTCCTCGACCTCTCTTGACATTTCGAGTTTCCATATATAATATTACTATATATTTTATTTTTTTAAATGGTTTCAATCTGCGTTTAAATTTTTTCTTTTTGATAAGTATTTTTTGCTCTCTTCCATGTGTTTAGTTATTTCATGGATTAAATCTTCAAAGCAATTACTCATGATGTATTTACACTTGTTTTTCTCATACATTTGCTTCATATTAGTTTGTTTATCATTCACTTTGTACACACCAGTAGGGCTTTTAAATTCAAGACAAAGAGCACTGTATTTTCTTGTGGGATTCAACAGCATCAAATCACACTGACCAGGCATATATCCTTTGTTATAACTTTTGATTCTGATATTTGCACTAATTTGATTCTCACCTAAACCAGCAATCATTAATGCGTCTTCATATTTCTTTCTGATGAATGAAACAATCTTATAATGCAGATCATTTTCACATTCAATTAATAGCATATTATTGCTTCTGTCATTGAACAGTTTGTAATATCCCTGTTTCCTGATTGATGGCAATACTTTTGATGTTACCCAATGTTTAAATTTTACTGCTTCTTGTTTTTTAGAAGACAATATTAGTGAATAAAGTCCTGATTCATTTATAAAAAAACATTTGAAAGTTTTTTCGATGGTCTCAGCACGAGGTAACGTTTTGTTACATCGTGAATCAGTAGCCTCAGCATGAGGTACCGTTTTGTTACATCGTGAATCAGTAGCCTCAGCACGAGGAACCGTTTTGTTACATCGTGAATTTATGATTATTTTGTGGTCTCTTAAGATTTTATCATCAGATACAACATGATCTTTGATAGCTTTTTGTGGATTTTTATATTCAAGAATAGTAGCTATGTCTCTACCTCTGAACCATATATCATTTTTATCATCAAGATAACAATCTATTGATACATCTAATTCTTTATTATCGTAGGAATATTTTTGCATTTGTATATTATATTATAATAATTTATTTTTAATTCATTTTCGACCTGTGATTAAGTATAGTCAGGAATAATAATATTCTTGGCTACATAATAGCAAATAACAGTATATACAACTGTATCTTCTGTTATATATACGTTAGATAATTTTCTCTTAAAACAATTTCATATATCTTTTAAATCCCTAAATGGTACCCAACTGTTAAATTCGTCACTATAACCCTCCCAGTTCACCAAAGCTTGTTTTTTCTTATAGTCTCTGCGAATGACTTTATCGATACGGAAAACATCCTGTCTGGCTTTTAATAATTCAGGTTCATAAAAACTCCCTTCAATATCTTCACCTTTCAGATCCTTTATTTTGTATGTTATTGGATTAGTGTATTGAATCTTATCAACTGTGAACACTTCCTCAGTCCAATTTGGTGTATAGCCCTTGTCGAACACATTCCGTTTATACTTAGATATTCGGACCTTATCACCTATTTTAAATTTTGGTTTCTGTTTTAATTGCTCCATATCACCATATAGATTAAAGTAAACAGTTCCTTCATTCTTTTTCTTTGAAGCCTCTGTAGGTGTCATCTTTATGCTTGAATGTTTGGTATTATTATACTTTTTCACTAATTTTGGTAACATGTCTAAATACTGTGTATTACCTTGAACAGTGAACTGCTTCCACATTTTGGATTTAATTGTCCTATTCCATCTTTCAACCACTGAGGACTTTTCTTCATTCTCAGTTGAGTACATATGTATCCCATTTTTCTCTAATAGGTCTTTCACATGTTTGTTATAGAATTCTTTTCCCTTATCAACCCATAAATACTGTGGTTTTCTGCCTTCCTTGAATATTGTTTTGAATGCTTCAGTGACAGATTCACCCTTTTTATCCTTCAGAGGAACAATCCAACCATATTTGCTGAAGACATCAATAACCATAAGAAGATATCGATAACCTTTATTCCATTTACTGAACTGTTGCATTTCAACTAGCTCACTTGCCCATATTTCATCAATTTTATTTACAATCACACGCCGCCGAGTGAAATTTCGTTTTATGGGTGCATGTAATTCATCTGCTAGTTTTTCTTGCCAGTTTTCTTCACTCGACGGCTTTTTTCGTTTTTTGGAACACCAAGACCTAATTTCTGTTTTTTGTCGATTAAGAATCTAGCTGTTTGACCCCATTTTGGCATCTCACCATACGGTATTTGATCAAGTGACTCAACCATTGTTTTGTCACAATCACCTTTATTTTTTCCCATACCATAACATATATCGTGATATGCTGCTATTTCATCTACCGTGTTGTAAGGTTGGACATACCATTTTGTGACCTCACCTGTGTTTTTATCATACTCTAACTGTTTATCGAGGGGATTATAAGGTCCCATGTATTTATACTTTCCGGGTGTCCATCCACTTTTTGGTTTTGGTAGTTTACCGATCATCTTGTGAATGTCAATAGCACCGCCGTAATCCAATCCTTTAATATCCGTTTTATACATTTTTTTCTTGTCAGAGCGTTTGGGTCTAATAGCAGTGCTCAATTGCATTAAGCCTTCTTTACCAACCTTTGTAATCACTGGCTTTGCAAGGGAAAGTCCTTTATCAATCAATTGCTTTTCCAGCTTTGGATTTCTCATTGCTTCTGTAGCATAATATCTCCCCATTTGAACACCTTTCTTTGCTAAAAAAGGGACACCATGTTCTAAGAATCCAGTTAGTGCCATATCTGCTGCCGAATTGTTCCAATACCTTTTCCAGTTTGAGCTTTTGTTGGTTTTATAACAACGTCTCCACCATACTGCATTTTTTGAATAATATCTGCCATCTGTCTCGTATTCAATAAATTTCCTACATTCAATAATTGGGATTAATTGCCATTAGGAATAAGAAATCCTCCACTTTGTTTCTTCCCAAATAGTTTATCAACACCGAGACTTGCTAATGAAGAAAGAGCACCTGTGGCCAATGCTGGAGCCGCTTTAGCTACTGCTTTACCTGCATAAGGCAATAGTCTTTTTCCAAGTGAAAAAAGACTTGACCAAAGAGAACCTCCATGTACAACAGCTTTTCTGATTTGTGTTTTTGATATACTGATATCTGAACCTTTTCCTGATCTTTTCGATTTCATCAGTTTGTTGATTTGTCTTTTGGTCAACATAAGTTGATCATTGCCTGATAATTCACTATGCGATAACCTCAATGTTACAGCTGAATTTGATTTAATGGCTTTTGCGAGTTTTTCTTTCTGACCTTGTGAAAGTTTCACTCCATGAGGATGATAAGTAGTCATATAATATATGTTTATACTAAATTGTATTTAATATAAATAATGATTTAATTTATTTAATTAATTAATTAATTTAATTATTTAATTTATTTATTTATTTAATTATTTCCAATTAATTATTCCATTTACATAGATCTCAAAACAATTTTACCATCAGTCTTTCTCATCTCAATATCCTGCTCATAGAGGACCAATGCATGCACACTGTAATCAGCATCTGTTGCCCCACTCAAAGTGTATTTGAAAGTCAGTTTTGTCATTCCATCTTTGATATCCTGTTTCTGTTTGGTCAAATCAAAATAAATGAAAGGGAATATTGTACCGAAGTTGCCCCTGTTAAGAAGGATACTTTCACTGAAATCATTTACAGCTTGAACATGTTTCAAAACATCTCTAAATACTCTTGTTGGTTCTGTTGAGGGTTTATAATGTACCTCTGGATAATCATTACCATTGCCAACCTCAAGATAACAATCTGTCATTGTTCGGTTATTTGCGACTGAAAATGTGTTATACAAGAATTTATTGGCAGTCTGATCCGAATCATTTGCATCGTTGATGATGAACACAAAAACGTGCCTTGGTTTGTTTATTCCAGTTGAGATACGGAAATTAGCTGTCTGCTGTCTTGTTCAATTACCTCTCTCAACCATTTCTCTCATGTAAGTCCACTTTCTGTTGTCAAGATACTTGCTCATGTAAAAGGACTTTCCCGCAGAATTGAAAATAATACGAGGAACAATTAGCTGGAATTTAGTTAGTACCACACGGCAATTATCAGCAGCTTGCCAAATCATATTGTCATCACTCTCAAGTGTCAAGTTAACCTCCAATTTAGAGTTTGGCAAAAGCTCATCCCAAAGGCTCTTGAAAAAACCGTATCTGTTCAATGCAAGCTCTGCATTTACTTTACCACCAGCAGTATTCAACGGTGCTTTGCGAGCTGCGAAACCTTTGTTATAAGTAGCCACCTGAGCAACTCTTTCATCAGCAATCCTGTTGGTGTCAAGATAGAAAAACTCATTTGTTCCTTGACTTGAAGCATAACCTTGTGAATACTCAAGCAAAGACTTAATATTTGTGGCTTGGTTGGCATCTCTGCACTCATAAACATCAATACCATTCATTTTTACATTAATGGCGTTTATAAGAGCGTGAACTGAATTAACGATACCATTTCTATCATTTTATGCAATGGCGGCTCCATCTGCAAGCTTCTTCATATCGTTCGATATATTTTGAGTCGCGATAGTTTGACATATATTATTGTGTTAGATAAAAGTTACTTAGTTTTTCGAGGTCTGCCTCTCTTTCTTTTGATCTCACCCCCAGTCTTAATCTCACTCCCACCATTTTTCCTTCTCTTTCTTAAAAGTTCTATTGTTTTATCACCACCCTTTTTGCCAGCATGTTCACCAATTGTTGTAGCTGCTTTTTCAGCTGCTTTTTTTACAGCTGTTTTGGCAATGTCAGTAAAGATGCCTTCACCAATTTGTTCATATTTTTTTAATTCAAACCTTTTCATATATTATTAGGTTTTATAATTCAGTCCCTCTCAAGAATAAACTCAATATACCAATCTATCCCATTCAAATCTACTGGAGCTCTAGAAGAGTCTGTGACATAAAAATGCATTGAACTGATTGTGTGTGTTGAGACTGGATTCCATGAAAGAAAAAGAGGTTTATAATTGAATGGTAAACTTCTGATGAGATCTGTGACTGGAATAACAGCGATAGTATTTGTGGAATTTCCATCAACGATGCTGTCTGTCACCTTATCACAATTAATGTAGATTTCATCTACTCCACGTGTTATGTCAGGCAAGTTTGTTCCATATTCAGTGGCTGAAATTATTTTTGAATCAAACCCGATAAGTTTTATGAAATCAAAATTTCTCAGATCCACTCGATAGTTTTCATTCAGTTCAATCAAGATACGATATGTTGATAAAACGAAAAATATATTGATACCATACTTAAATTTTGATTCGTCTGTTTCAGATGGATTCAGTATATGTCCATTTTTTCTCAAGTACTCATGAATGTAGCTATTAATTTCATCATATGAGTACATCCCGTCAACGAATGTTATTGTTTCCCAGTTCGCGCCTTTGTCATGGCTGTATTTAATTTGATTATTACCGTAAGATTCTCTGATGTTATACCAGCTGTATGTCATGTTAATAGACTTCACAGCCATTTCATATTTCATATCATTCGATAATGCAAGAGGAGTATTAAATCTTTTTGTGAAATCATGGCTCAGACTGACACCAACTTTGTCTCTGTTTTTACTGTTGAATCGTAATGAAATTTCTGTCATATACATTTACATTAGATATTTCATCATTATTTCATTGAGCTCTTTGATTCCAAGGACGCCTATTCTGTTTAATGTGTGCAATATCTTCACAAACTCATTTCTTACACCCATACTGTTGTTACCAGCAAAAATAGACCCACCAAGTAACTGAAGCCGTGAAAGCAAGTCGCCAACATTATTGTAATGAAAAACATTAGCTCCATATTGTGTTTTTTTCTTTCTCGTACCTTTACCAATTGTTTTTGAGCCTTCTTCAATGACATCAATTCTTTTTCGGTACTTTTGCAGTAATTTGATATCTTGAGTCAATTCATATATTTTTTCTTTATTATTATCCCTCAATTTTTTACTACTCGATAGTTGACCTTTTTGACGTCCCATTTCTTGGGTTAACTTGCCGATTTTTGCATCATAGTCATTGAGATTGATTGTTCCATCCATTTGCATTTTTAAAATTTGTGATGGAGGCGGTAAATTATATTTTGTCAATGTTTCAACCTCCTCAAGTGAAAAACCTTTGTCAATATTTGACTGATAAGGTGCTTCAGTTTCAGACATCATTTTTGGTTTGTAATCAATTGGTAATTTTGTTGTTTCTGTGGGGATTGATTCAGGCAATGCATTCAGAAGCATAATATCTTCAAAACCACTTGTCAAGGCTCTTTGATTCTTTTTCAACTGTTCAATAACTTCATCCTGTTTTTTGTCGACACTTTCTTTCACACTCTTCTGAACATCAATTGAAGGTTTGATTAATTCTGATGTTGTATCATATGCATCCTGTTTTGCATATTCAAAATTCTTGATAACATTTCGAAGTTCTTTCGTCTTATTTCCAGCTTCAATTCCACTTTTAAGAAGCTTTCTCATACGTTCAATATCCATATACAAATGTGTTAGACTAATCTAAACTATTAACATATGGAAATTCCAAATTATGATATAATCCAGAATTCAAACAAGTCTTTCAGACAGTTGTATCGATATATGCCGAAAGATACATTCAGAATGTTATTGGCTGGAAATTCTGGATCCGGAAAGACAACACTGTTTATGCACTTGATTATGGAACCGCTTGTCTATTACGATCAAATACATCTATACGCCAAAAACTTGGATCAAGACAAATATCAATATTTACAGCAAGTGATGGATGAAATAAGCAAACAGGTTGGTTGCCCTGTTTTAATATGCAGTCAAGATGAAATTTTACCAGTTGAACAAATTAAAGACACTGAATTGCAGCGGCTGGTTGTGTTTGATGATTTCGTGACAGATAAAAAACAAGATCAGATTATCAGTTATTGCATTCAAGGTCGTCACAAAAATTGTAGTGTGTTATACCTGACACAGTCATTTTATGGTTGTCCAAAATCTGTTAGACTTAATTGTAGCCACTTCTGTCTTTATGATTTTCCATCTACAAGAGAGAGAAACATCACATCCCAAGAGCTTGGAATTGATAAGCAAAAGTATATTGAAGCAACCAAAAAGCCGTATTCCTTCTGTTATGTTGACAAACCAATGAAAACAGTAAAAGGAAACTTTTATGGTGTTATCTAATCTGATATTATATGGGTGTTTTCAATTCTCCATTAAATCAAGATGATAAAGGAAGAGGAACTGGTGAGAGAGGTCCAGTTGGTCCAATCGGTCCAGCAGGTCCAAAAGGTGATAGAGGTCTAACTGGTCCAAAAGGTGATAAAGATGATATAGGTCCAGTTGGTCCAGTTGGTCCAAAAGGTGATACTGGTAATACTGGTCCAAAAGGTGATATAGGTCTAACTGGTCCAGCGGGTCCAAAAGGTGATAAGGGTGACACTGGTTCAGCTGGTCCAGCGGGTCCAAAAGGTGATAGAGGTCTAAAAGGTCCAAAAGGTGATATAGGTACAGCTGGTCCAGATGGTCCAAAAGGTGATAAAGGTGATAGAGTTGATATAGGTCCAGTTGGTCCAGTGGGTCCAAAAGGTGATACTGGTAATACTGGTCCAAAAGGTGATATAGGTCTAACTGGTCCAGCGGGTCCAAAAGATGATAAGGGTGACACTGGTTCAGCTGGTCCAGCAGGCCCAAAAGGTGACAAAGGTGAGAGAGCTGATGGAAGTGGTCCAAAAGGTGATAAAGGGGATAAAGGGGATAAAGGTGATAAAGGGGATAAAGGTGATGAAGGTGATGAAGGTGATAGAGGCCCATTTGGTTTTAAAGGTGAAAGAGGTCCGAGAGGTTATAAAGGTGACAAGGGTGATACTGGTAATGCATTTAAATTAACACTGGGTGGTAATTATGATATCGAAAACAAAAAATTGACTAATGTAGCAGCACCAACAGTAAATAAAGATGTTACCACAAAGGAGTATGTTGATACTGCAGTATTATCTGCTTCTGGTTCTCAAAGTAATCCCTTTGCTTTTTTGTTAAAAGACATATCCAAGTCTTCTGCATTACAAGGTGTGGATAACCTTCAAATTGAGGACTATGATAGATCACCATATCATATAAATAAATCATCATTGGCTTGGAATGTTAGAAATAGTGGCAACTTTACATCAAAAATTCGTTTTGATATATCATCAATTGATGTTGGCCAATATACTTTTATTGTTGAGTTTTACTCACCATCTAACCCTCAAACTGCAAGGATTAATTTAGATCTTCCAACAATTAATATGCGTGAACAGGGACCCCCAATTCAAAAAACATTCCCTAGAACTCAAAATGTTGATGGATACTTGAAAAAATTATTTAAGATAGCAAAAACAGCAAGTGGTCAGGCTCTTATGGTAATTACTTTTGAAAGCGCATCTCCATCATCTGATACAAAAACACATCTAATTGTATATGGAGCCTATGGGTATCATTCAAATCTAAACTACTTTGTCCATGACCCAGCTTATGAAATTGAAAACGGCAATGTTGCGTTTGGTGGTAATATTGACATGAAATTAAACAAAATAATCAACCTACAAGATAACCCCTCAAACCCACAAGACGCTGTAAACAAATCTTACGTTGACACACAAATTGCCAATTTTGACAAATCGGACTTAGTTAAAAAAGATGGAAGTGTTGCAATGACTGGAGATTTGGACATGGGACGTAATATTGTCAAAAACATGAAATATCCCGTTGATATATTAGACGCCACAAACAAAAGCTATGTTGACTCTCAAATTGCAAGCTGTTTGAAACGTGACGGAACCGACCCAGCAGAGGGTGATCTTGACATGGACGGATACGCTATAGAAAATTTGAAAGACATTGATAGCAGTACGCCAGCTGAAAACGCCGTCAACAAAAAATATGTGGACCAGAGGTTGCAAACCAAACTCGATACGATTGCACAGAGAAACTTGAGCATGAACAACAATGCCATTACTGATCTTGCTCCACCCGTAAATTTAGATGATGCGGTTACAAAAAGATATACTGACGAGTATTTTCTTCGACGAGACGGTTCGACTGCAATGTATGGCGATTTGTTGATGGGTGGAAATAGAGTGACCAATTTAGCGGACCCGTCGAATGAAACTGATGCAGTGAACTTCAGAGTTTTAAATCGAGCTGGAATAGTTATTAGAGCAAACGCTTTATTATTGAATGGAACAAATGCGATGGCAGCAGACTTAAAACTTGGAGGGCATAAAATCATTAACTTAAAAGAAGGAACAAATAAAACCGATGCCGTAAATTTAGATCAATTAGAAAAAAGTCATATTTCATCTGCTTCTCATCCAAAGAATGCTTTCAAATATTTGATGAATGATATCGATGAAGTCAGTACTGAATATGGCTTGAAAGTTAATGGATATGTCAATTTACCTCGTTCACCACATTTGATTTCAAAAAAGGTCATTGATGTAGACTTGAATAAAGAAGCTAATCATATTTACAGAGCTAGAATTGGATTTAATATGTATACAATAAAAGATGGAAAATACACTTTCATTCTTGAATGGCTATTTCCTGATTATGAAGGAATGAGTCTTAGTAGTGTAACATTCAGTGCAACTGGTGGAATTACAATTCATAAAACTGTAGGGAGAAAATTTGATAACAGAAATGAAGATCATTCGAGATATTTATTATGGATTGAAAAACCTTCAGTAAGTTCACCACCTGAATATTTATATTGTACAATACATATTTATGCTAACCCAACTTATCCAAATAAGTACAGAGTTCATTGTGTTGCATATGGTATTGATTTTGAAACTGTAGACGTTCCATCAAGTGTTTACGACTTCGCAGAAGCTTATAAAATCGTGAATGAAAAAATGCAATTACAAACTGATTTAGATTTGAATGGACATGCTTTGATTAATAATTCAACAAACTTATTTGAGGGTGAAAATGGCGAATTGACAATGCTAAATAATATTAATATGAACAGCTTTCTTATAAGTGAGGCTAAACTTGGTGGTGATTTAAATCTGAATGGCTATAGAATTCATAATAATAGTTTGAATCTATTTCGTTCAAGCGTTACAGGTGTAATTATGGAAACAGCTTTCGATTTAGGTGGATTTGCTCTTTACCAGCCGAAATTAGGAGGTGATCTAGATTTGAATGGGAATGGAATAATTGGTCAAATACAATATTTAAACTGCTTTGTTGAAGCCAGTCAAGGACATAATAAAAATACTTTAAAGCCTGTATTGATAAATGGCTCTAAATATTTAGTTATTCATAACAATAACTTTTATATTAAGAAAATGCATATTATACAAGGAACAAAACCCGGAATGTTCTACTTCAAGAAAAAGAATGAAGGCGCTGGATTATTGCCACTTCCAGCAACTTTTTTCGAATATAGAATTCCTTCTACGAGTAGAAACATAAGAACAGTTACAGTCAATAAATCATTATCGAGAGGCTATTTTATAATTGACTATTCACATCCTAATACAGGTGCTTTCGATACAACATTCACACTTGAAGTGATTATGAATTAATCTAAATTAATATTATATGGGTGTATTCAACCACACAATAGAACATATAAATGTGAAAAGTAAAGATGGAACTGGATTTAAATTAACAAACGATGGGAACTATGATCTTGAAAACAAACTTTTGACTAATGTAAAACCTGGTAATGATGTTAATCATGTTGTTGTTAAATCACAAGTTTCTGATATTGTCAGAGATAGTTTTTTAGATTTATGGGTTTCTGAATTTATCAAATTATACTCAAAATGTGTATATCAAATCAACAGAGCGAATGATGATTTTGTAGATATGAATGCAGACAGAAAAGTTGAAACATTATACGATCTCTCAAATGAAGAAAATAATGCAACTCAATCAACTTTAAACATAAGACCCACTGTTTGTACCAAGGCTGAGAAACTTAATGGACGTTATTTTTTAAAGTTTAATGGATCAAAGAGAATGATAAGTCAAATCAATTTAAATAATAATGCTGTTAATATTTTCATTGTTTATAAATTAAATTCAAATACAGGTGGAAATCCATGGAAAAATGGGCTTTTTGGTCATGACGATGGAGGTTATGATAAGTTTGTCAGCTATTACAATGGTTCAAATTTAGTTATAAGTGGTGTTGATCAATCAAATTGTGTATGTTTTGGTCCATCAGCATCTATACAAAATTTCACAAAATTAGCAGATTATTCCGTAAATGATTTAGGTCAAATTAATGTTTGGCATTGTTTGTCTGTTCATTGGGATAATTTATCTTCTCCAAATACAGATAAAAGTAAAATCTACTGGAACAAAAAACATGTGGGAAGTTTTACATCTGCTAATAGAACCGGCAGTCAACAAATGACTTTTGGTGATTTAAATCCAAATTCCATCGCACCATTAGACGGTTGTATTAAAAGTTTTTTCTGTGTATACTTAGATTTTATGTTAGATGAAAAAACAATTTTAGATCATCATCAAATTTTAATGCAACGATATAGTATATGATAGAAGACACAATCAAATACGTGAAATATTTTTTTGATGAAACAAAACAACAACATATTCATATTGATGACACAATATTGAAATCATGTCTAGTATACCAATATTTGTATTTAAAGCATTTTAAAATAAAAATTTCAATAAACAATATTTTATATCTTAATGATGGTATAGGACTTATTGGTCCAGGAAATGGTTGCAATACACGATTTTTTGAAAGAACACTTGGTTGGATTGATGTATTACACTCACATAGTATTCTCCATGATGCTTTTGGAAGATTTTATAACCGTTATTCATTATACAGAGGGTACACATATACCATACCAAAGAACCTTACAACAAAATGGATGAAAAGATCTCCATTACGTGGTCAATTCAGTGGCATTGCCACTGGTGGTGTTAGTTTGGTAGCCATCAGTACAGCAGCACTTTTGATACAACGTTGGATGAAGCAAAAAAACCTCGATCTTAAAATCCAAAATTGTACATATGCTTATCAAAGCTATCAACATCTACTCAATACCATAAAAGACACAATGAGAAGCGGTAATTTCAATAAGTCCAGCATCCATATCACAATGAAAAATATTGATGATTATGTGACGGACAACAGTCTTATCATCGATAAGTACCTACTAAAATACGATGAAAAATTCACTGTCTAATAATACGAATAATCACATCAAATCTCAACAATAAAATTTCAACCCAATATCTATCATAAAATTTAAGCGTCTTTTTCGAATTAGTAATTGTTATATTCTCGAATGGAAGACAAGCATTAAAAATATTTGCTTAAGGACAAATTTAAACATTTCCTGATTACTACAGCATGATTCTACCACACTACTAACAACTTCTGTCAATTGCTCATCACAAAAAGGACAAGTATTTTCTTCCATATTCTTCAATTCATCATGAATTACTGAATTACAACTCATTCTATACTATTATTTGAGATATTATTTTTTATGTCACTAACACATGACGTCTCGTGATCTGAAACAATAGGATATACTATGACTCATTCCCTGTTTTTCCGAGAAAGTCACGCATTTTTAATAAACTATAGATTGCCAAAAATACGAGATCAAAATGTTGAAACCGTTAAATGTAAAAAATGATCTGGTACCCCCAAGTACTGTTTTTCCAAGAAGGTAATTTTCCGAGAAATTGAACCAACTGATTTTAAAAATATATAAATTTAATCAAATTGAATCATCAGATTGAAAAATGCGCTGGTATTCCAATTTCATCAGATTGAACCATAAATTCAAAAATGATCTGGTACCCCCAAGTACTATACTACTGGTGGGCGCCCTAAGTTTGTCTCTCTTTTCACTAAAATGCAGGTATCATCCAAAAAAGATTTCATACTCTGAGTAAAGACTACCTCTTTGATATCAACTTTAGCACACCACTGCTTTCAGAGGCAAATAAAATATACTACTAGCGTAAACCTGAACTGAGCATTAACATACAGTGTATATGGCTCCCATTTTCTTCCCGACACGCCCCGAATGCCACGGGGTACTTCAGGCGTAATCTTTTCAGACTAAGCTTGGGATGAAGCTCATCTCTGTACATACATACATACATACATAACTTTATTTTTCTTCGGATTTAGATATAGCATACATGACGCTAGTTTCTCCGAATGAGATAACAAATAACTAACTAGCTACATAAATAGATAAATACATTAAGTGAAATAATATAGGAACGTTACAACAATAAGAGTGTTTCAATAAAAGTATATCAATATAGCAATGCCCGGCCTTGGAAAATATGCCGCTTAACCCCGCGCCGAAAACCAGCCAGCGTCTCCGATCTCCTGACACTATCGGGAAGCCTGTTCCACTCATGCGCGCCAAAATAACGAAAAGAATGGAGACCATACGTGGTTGTTTTCACATTAGGGAGTTCCAAAATAGCGTGGCCCCTGAGCGAGTACACCGACGTCCGCTCCTTAAGATGCGATCTCAAATAAGACGGGGCAGCCCCATGCAAACACTTAAAAACAGTGATAAGCATGTTCTGAACCCTTCTCTGTTCCAGATTTACCATTTCCAGTTTCCGCAACATCTCATCATAACCGTTCTCCTTATCATTAAGCACTACCCTTAACGCTTGTTTATTTACGTGTTCTAGCTTATCCCTGTCCCTCGCACTACAAAAGTGCCATACGTCACTACAATAAGAAAAGACTGGTTGAATAAAAGCATTATAAAGCCTAAGCATAGTAGGCCCGCTAATTAGATTTCTGAAACGTTTGATAACCTGCAGCTGATTATTTACTTTTTTACATATAGTCGACACATGCTTGTGAAAAGTAAGCCTAGAATCAATATTTACACCCAGTAGGTTAATATCATCACGCCTTTCGATTTGTATACCATCGACGGTGAAGATAAAAGCCTCATCTGTATCTCCTAGGATTAACGATTGAAACTTTGTGGGATTAGCCATTAAGCCATTTTGCTTGAACCATTCCGTCGCTATAGAAAGCTCATCATTTAACCTATTATACAGGGTTGAATGATCAGAGCCAGAACTATAAAGCTGCTGATCGTCTGCATATGCGTTTAATTTTACTCCAGTGATGAAAAATGATGTCATTGAGGAAAATATTGACTAACTAACTGTGCAGGGAACACATGTTAAACGGTCTCTTGCATGTATAGCAGCAGCTCTCAACTAACTCGTCTGGTACTGCGGCTAGTGTAGCATTTTCTCTCCGTTCTTCTATAGCTAGCTTAACTGCATTTGGGACATTCTTCTGACTGGCGCCCAGAGAGGTATAAAAAGATCTGTTGTGGCGTTAAAAAATCGTCAAGGGCAAATAATCGTTTGTCATCCTGGCCACGAGCTTGCTTCATCTGCCTGACAACATCCTCACCGCTTATTTTCTTTCCGGTCTCCTAACTAAGATTTTACTTGAGATCCGCGAACCGCATTTGATTTTCTCGCGGTTTTTACCTAGTCCGTGGGTTGCCACACGCCTGGTAATTTCGCTGTCGGCTTGTAACGTTATAACACTTCCTGTGCAATCAATCTCCCCACCCCCTCCACCGCTGAATTTTTAAACGAACAGTTTTCCATTCATTTTCCTTCTGATTATTTTCTTGGGACTAGTACGATATGCAAATCAGTTTGGCATTGAAAATAGACTTCCGGTCACGAAAATATACCTCTGTTCGCTGCTAAAAGCAAAAATTGAAAGGTTCAAGCCCCTCGCCTTGCAGAAAAATACTTTTTTTTTTCTAGTAGCAAATACAGGTCACTGTTTCTTCTCATTAAAAAGAGCACTAGATTTACGATGTAAATTCGCCGAATTCTTCCTTTCCCAATTAGTCATGCATTGTGAAGGTATACGCTCTTAAAACATTTTTAGTATAACTGGCGAGTTATTAAGAAAACAACAAAGCACGAAGATTCGAAGGAATTGTAGCAACACAAATGTACCAATAAAGAAATAATGAAAAATAAGTCGGTCAACATCCGGTCAGCGGTCTCCCCCATGTCATTTCCGGTCCCTTCTCTGTTGATTTGAGAACAACTTCTGCGCTTCTCAACGGACGCAAGGTATGTACCGGTAGCTTTAAGCCAAATATTCTATTCCTTATTGCACAGGCCTACGTTTACTAAGTATGGCGAAGCATTTGTGTAACTCCTTGGATCGACTTTTTTAAGGCAGCAACCACAACATCGTGACAGTGTTTCAACCTTGTCAACTGTACTCTACAAGAAGCTAGATGCTTGTAAATACAAGAGCATCTCTGTGTGGCTCAAAACATCGCTAAGACTATTTTAGATGGAAAAGGCTATAAGTGTTGACCTGCCTATAAGAATCTTTCGCTCGAAGTGGTGAAGAAAATGGAACGAGCAAACACAAAGCCGTCGCACTAAAAGTTGCCAAAACGTACAAGGTAGGCTCTCTGTCAACTTCGTTTCAATCAATCGTAATGAACTAAAACATCACACATCAAGTTTATTTCACAGAGAAGATGATAGAAAACATGTTTAGAGCTTAAACGCTTACTCTAATCCATTTTTAGAGCAAACCAATCCAGTTTGATAATGGCCAAATTTGAGGTGTTTTCAAATTTGCATCAAATGTGTTTATCTCCCATGGCCAAAATATAATTTTCCCCAAATAGATTTTCTAATACTTAAAAACTCTAGTATCTGTTTAAGGTATGCTGAGAATTTGGTGTCTGGGAAGAGAGTACTTTGGAGAAATTGCGGAATTGATCGAGCTTGTTTTTTATGTTTGTTAAAATGGCCGACAGGCGACATAGTAAAGCCGTTATTTTCTAACTGTTTGTAGAAGTCAAAATACTATAACAGTATTTGTTTGAAAGTCGAGGAATAGCCCTACCTCCTGGTGGAATGTCGTTTGAATTGGCTCGCATTCACTCTAGAAATAGACTCATATTTGTCGGCCATTTCAGAGTAAAACTTTTGTTCAAAACATGGGTTGGAGGCGGGTATGATCAATTGTGGATACTATGATACATCAGGTGACCCTTATATGGCCATTTTTGTTCATCGCCCAGGCAAACTACCTCCACAAAAAAAAAATGACGGGGGATTAACAATTTTCATTTCCAACTTTGCTTCACTTTCTCAGAGACTTGCTTTAAAAAACCTTCCAATTTCACACAGTCAAAATCTCTCAACAACGACAACACCTTGAACAGTTACAGGTCACACCAGTTCGCCATGTTGATTGACGTGGACACATTCCTTCAGCTGACAGGCCTGGTTTATCATCAGCCTCTTCCCCCATTTCCGTTGGAAATGGGCTGTCTTATGTGCATATATTAAACTGTTTCATTCAACGCGAATTAGGGGTTACATGGGAATGCAAGAAACACTTCTCACGAGGAAGAAATAAGAACAGAGACGCTCCGAAAAAAGATAAGAGTACTATTTTTTCGTGGGCTTCCTGATTATAAATTTCAGGGGAATTGTGGGGGAAGAGAAAAATTGAGGGATTGAGGAGCAAATAATTTTCCGAATTCGCCATAACAAACTAAGAATCCCAATTTATGAAGAAGGCAGAGCATTTCGCTATTTACAAACGTGGCTGAGCTGAGGAGTTGAACTCCCTGCCACCGAAATACAACCCGCCTTCTAAACCACTCTACGTCGTTATGATTATGATGCAGAATTTAAGTAAAGGCAAAAATTAGCACTTAAGTTGCGGGATTCGAACTCACGACTTTCTAAATTAGCGATCAGAAACTTCATTAATGCGCTTTGGGTGACTTGTGATAAGCTAGGTTGCAAACATTGCTTACCGTTAATTTCTCAGCCAAACGAGATCATATGAGCATGCGTTCTGAATCGCCAGCCTTCAAAACATCTTAAATGGAGAATATATACAGAACTACTAAATCACAAAAATTCCCAACAATTATTTGAATTGTCTCAAGCCGCCAACAAAGTAGATAAATGCGTGACATTGCAACGATGAGCGTGACATTGTAACGATCAGTAGATGGCGAATCGGTGTATGGTGGCAGCGATGCTTGAACTTTAACCCTTTGAATCCTGATTTATCGCAATTTTTTAGTAAATTTTTGGTGCTAATTAGTCTGTAGCACTAATCTTCTCCATATAAGGAGTTGCGATGGAAATAACTGCAGTCTTGTAACACTGTGGGCTCACTCTAAGGTGTGACGTCACGCACATTAGCAACCGCGGTTGGCTTACCGAGTCCAGGAGCTTGATTCTGGGAAGTTTGCCGCTTTATAAGTGTTTTTTCGAGCTATTTTCCTCTGCAAAAGCTCCCAGGCTGGCATCATTAAGCTGGAATGTGGGTAAAGACAAGCCTCTGAAGGAACCCAGAGGTGAGAGGTGGTTTCATGCTGAATGAGATGCCAGAACCTACCTACCAAGACAATTTGGGCTAATTTTGACTGGTAAGAAGATCAATCGATGGCATATTTTGTTGGTAGGGCTGGGTGGCTCGACACTTATATAAAAAACTTCGAAGTAGGAAATTCAAGAGTTCTATGCTCGCGCAATGGTTGAATCTCCCATGATTCCTTTCGGGTGTGAACAAGGTAACTTAAGATACGTGAGACTGGCTCCAATAAAATGGCTAAAGCGTGGCCCGCGGAAAAAGTGAGAGGAGAATTTTCAAGATTTTTACAGGATTACAGGAGGCTGTGCCTTTCGTTCCCTGAGGGACTACCTTACCTATCTTGGACTGTCTTGACAAGGTTATATGGTTGACAAGGTTATATGGTAGACGAATGGCATCCTTATCCATTACAGTAATCAAGATGGAGGTTCCCAGACTGTTTTGTTCCATCCTCAAGAAGCTGGACGGACAATGAAGGAAGGTAGAATAGAATACGTGGCGTATGGTACATGCCAATCCGATTGAGAAGGGGAGGCCATCGCCCATTTTTCCGGTTGATTGGAGTGGTTAGCCAGATGGAAAAGTCGATTCCATGATTTCAGTTCTGATTTCAGTGTTGTTACCTGCTTCGCAAGGAAAATACGTGGTGCTGTGGAGATGCTCAGCTCAAATATACCCTTATACACCCGGCGTCCGTAATACTATGACCCTCGAAGCCAAAAAATCATTGCAGTAGAGGCATCATCAACTGGAATTGGACACATTGTCCTTGAGACTCAAGAGATCTGTTACGTCTTTAAATCCCTCAATGATCCTTGCCTCAATCTGGAAAAGTGAAAGTTTAAAAGAATGGGCTCAGCTTCAATTTAGAAAGAAGCAGCAGGTCTCTCGTACCTCTTCGGATCACAACTGACCTATCCAAGATGCCAGCCCGGATAATTCACTTTTGTCTAAGGATGAAAAGATACAACCCTGAAATATCTCCATTTCCGGGGGAAAAAAATCAACTTTCAGTTAATTAGCTCTCCGATGCCCCAAAAAGAAACACCGGAAGCATCGGAAAGCTTTGACAGCCAAACAATAGGCAGTCATCCCAGAAAATGTGAAGGAATATACAAAAGTTGGACAACATTGTCAAGATAGGCAGCCATTGCACATGCCACAACAGCCCTTGAACCATCCGTTAAGCGAAAACAGAGCCTAACTTTCCATTTTAACCCAGCGACTTCTGATACTGAAAAGTACTATATTGTAACCACCGCAATCATCTCGGCATTAAGAAATGTTGTACCAGCTCGTTTTGTCAGTGTGGTGGCTTGGGCTATATACCTAAGTCCTTAGTATCAGAAAGCCTACTCAGAGACCTTAGAGGAGTGCGAAAGAAAATAAGAGATTTAGCAAAGTCCAATCATAGAAAAACGCCAAACTCTGGCATAGTACAGGATCTTCGAGATTTAAAAAGTGTTGAGTCAGTATTATTTAATCAAGGATCAAGATAGACAGGGAAAATACAACAACAGCTGCAGAACATTAAATGCAATTTATGAATTTGTATAGCGAATTGTCCATGACGTAATGACCAAATGCGCTTTACATATGAAGATCAACATAGGATATGATACATGAAAGAGCAGGCCACACCACCGGAAACTACGTTCCCTGCTCTTTGCGAACAGTTTGTGGGTTCTTTAACGTCCCACACATCATTAGGAACAAGTGTAGTGAGAAGAGACCTACGGTTTATGCCCCTTATCCGAGAAGACTAGAAAGTCTAAACATTTGCAGATGTCATTACAAAGTCAGCACTTTCCCTCTCGGTTATTTAAAGACCCTGAGTGTTGGTCCTGGCAGGGTCTGAACTCGCGACTTCCCGCACTGTAGTCCGATGTTCTACCAACTGAACTTGCGATGCTAATTTATGATGTGACCATTGACTTCTTAGACGGAAAGGGAAGAGAGCGGATTAAAGGAAGTGTGTAACCAAGATGCCAGAATTCATAACCATTCGGAGAGGAGAACGTTAAACCTGTGGGATGTGGCTGGAGTGACAAGGATACTTCACAAATTAATGTGATCAAGTAAGGTGAAGCCACCCTAAAGGCACTAAAGCCACAAGGTAGCGGGCATTACCCCTTAAATCTACCAAAGAAAAGATTGAGCCCAAGCATTAGCAGCCATGGACAGCTGTTTCGGCCTTGTTAGGCCTCATCAGCATGGCAAACATTACCAGAAATCTGAGTCATCGATCATATTTCATGCGGAACAGCCTTTAAAAATGGCGGACAAAAATTACAAGGGAATGTATGGCATAAAAAATAAATTTTCAAATGGCTGAGCCAAAAGGGAAGATAATCATTTTCCCCCGCTCCTAAAAGAAAGATAATTTCTTTTCACTTACAAAAACGTTTTTGGTTGCGTGGTCTTGGAAAAAAAAATTCGGACAACTTGAAACTCAAAATTTACTCTTAAAACAGACCCAAATACTTCATGTCTTCTCAAATTTCTGCAAAAATTCCTCACCAAAAGCTCCTTGTTGAAGCTGAGGTCTTGCTTGAATTCATCTTCCCCCGCTCTCGAAAGCTTTGTGAAAAGACAAACGTTTAGAAACCGGCCAAAATATCCCGTATATTGATTGGCAAGTTTGGACAAATTAGCCACTTTTGAAGGCAATATCTTGTTTATTCACTCAAGGTGTTGTGAAGTTGATACCCGTCTTACCAACGCGAGAAAAAGCAAAGACGTTGGGCTATATCGCCTCTTTCCTTTGTTGTTTTGGTAGCCATTTTGTAAATGTAACCAGGCGTTTTCTGTTTGTAATCCGCCGTCCATAAGTACAGCAGGCAACTGGTAAATAAAGGGTTTTTGGTCGAATATTTTTAAAGCTACGAAACCGGAAGTGTTGTTGCACCTATTCCGCTATACCATTAAAATTTAAATCTTACGACATTGCTCTAATAGCTGGAAAGCTTTCTTTATAAAACAACGAGGTTAAAAAATGTCTTGATTTATTGAGCGACCGAGAGCAGCGAAAAGTTGATGCTAAGCTTCGAATTAGTAGCCCTGTGAAAACTTATCGCAGCAGGCAGGATGTTGACGAATCTCAGATAGCTCTTTTAATCGAAGTTCCTTACTATCTTCTGAAAGAATTGCACGGGAAAGTTGACAAAAGCGATCCTGAGGCGAGTAGCCATAATTACATCAGTTTAGTTAATGAGCTGATCCCTGGTCACTGTGCCCAGATTAACCAAGGTTTCGGGGAACGTATCAAAAGCAATTTGGCGAAAAAGGCAGGATCTATTAGAAACATGTACAGAAATGCTAAGAATAGCAGAGAAAGAAATCAGCTTGACCAGAAGACTCTTAAAATTAACATTTTTGAACATGAGCTTAACTCGATGGAAGGTGTTGAAGACGAACTTATGTGTACGAGACAGGAGATTGAGGAGTGGAGGAGAAAGGTTGAAGACCTAGAAAGCAAAAAGAGAAAACTGGTGAAAGAGATGCATGGTCCCTTGAAGGAAAAAGATGAGCAATTGAAGGAAAAAGATGATGAAATAGCCAAGCTAAGAGAGCAAAATGCAGCCTTGATTCAGCATATTGACAACTTAGAAGAGAGACTCGGGGAAGTGGGGTGTACAGGGAAGAAACTGGGTGATCTTGGTTCAAGACAAAGGTGCAGGAAACTTAAGGAGCTTAAAAGTAGAGCAGAGGTGGCACTTTGGTTTGTGAGATCATATGGGTTGGAATTAACTTGCCTCAAGGGTGTGGATACAAAACATGGGAACTCATACACAGTTGATCTTAACAACCAACCATCAGCCACACTCAATACAGACAAAGAAGAAGATGAGAAATTGGAACAGGTTCTCTACTTACTGGATAAGTTCTGTGCCAGCGATGAGCTATATCATGAGCTGACTATGATTTGTGATGACCTCCCAAAGTCATATTTAATAAAACAAAAAGGAAATCAACTGAACAACATTTGCAGCATTGAACCTGTTCCTGGGCAATATCCAGGTGCCCAGATCTCCTTCTCTGAAGCTCTGAAGAATCATATCAGAGACCTCAGAAGTCATCCTTCTAATAACCTAGCTGAACCTGTCAAGGTCAAGATAAGTGGAGATGGGGCAAAAATGTCCAGGAGCACAAATTTCATGATCCTTTCTTTCTGCCTCCTTCAAACTGGAGAAAAAGTGATGTCTTCAAGAGGGAACAGAACCATTGCAATTGTTAATGGCCCAGAGAAGTATGAAACCCTGGAACACTCTTTCTCATCAGCCATCAATGAAATCAACACTGTCTTGGAAACTGGCTTCATTGAGGTTGATGGGAAAGAAATACAAATTGAAATGTTTCTGGGAGGAGATTACAAATTTCTCCTCATGATTATGGGTCTTAGTGGTGCCACATCTACTCATTCTTGTCTTTGGTGCTTAATTCACAGGTTGGACAGATGGGACACCTCCAAGCCCATTGAACACTATCAATCTGTAGAAATGAAAAGGACTTTGGCTCACATTAAATCCATGCTAGCACAAAAGAAATTTTCTGTTATACACCAACCTCTTTTTAATATTGAATTAGATCATGTCATTTTGGAAGAACTGCACTTGATGATGAGAGTCACAGACCGGCTAACAGAAAACCTCATTACCGAAGTAATGGAGAGGGATGGTCAGGATGATCTTTCTAAGGGAAAGGGGGAGAAAAAAGGTATCTACCTGGAGACTCTAATTAACACTATAAAAAATCTTGGGATCTCCTTTTCCATCTGGGAAAAGAAGAATGCTGATGGAAAGGGGAGTGGAAGTTATGAGAAGAAAAGTTTCATTGGTTCAGACAAGAAGAAGCTAATGGAACTTCTCCCATCCCAACTTCAGGAAAAAGACATCCTTTTCCCTGAAACCAAGGATAAAGTTATTCAGCTTTGGACAGACTTCCATGAACTTTACAAAATCATCAGCGACTACAACACAGACGCCGAGCAGTATCTCCATGTCTCACAAAGGGGGAAAATTTCATAAACCTCTTTTGTTCACTAGCTGACAAAAGAATTAACTATGGCAATGCTCGAGTAACACCTTACATGCACACACTACCCTACCACGTGCCACTTGTCATAAAACAATTCTCTACAATAAAGCAATTCACAGGCCAACGTGTGGAAAAAAATAATGATGATGCCAAGCGAATCTTCTTCCAAAAGTCTAACAAGTGGGATGCGGAAAGAGATGTTTTACTTTTGGAATCAAGACAACTGGCATAACAAAGCCATGAAAGGGAAAAGCGAAAATATACCCCCAAAAAAGGATGATTACTGGGATGATGGCATAGTGGAAACAAGAAAAAAGAGGCAGAGATCTCAAGTAATTGTCACTGAAGCTCCAGATCAAGAGCCAGGCCCTTCCACTGCTGCCAATGGGAAATGCGAAGAAGACTTAAACAAACTAAGTGTGAAGGAGCTCCGGGAGAAGATCAAATCAAAGAAAATCCAAATGAAGGGACTAGCAAAGTTAAAGAAATGCGAGCTAATAGAAGTCTTGAGAAATGCCCACTGACTGTACAATCACATATCTACCTGTAGTAACAGGAATGTGGGTATTCAAACAGTGTTTAGTGGCAGTGGTAGGATATCTGTGTACTGTAATGAAACTAAATTGTGTAATATATATATATTTCAAAAGCAAAATACAATTTTACCATTTAATCATGAAGATCAATGCATAAAATTCTCTTTCTCTTATATGAATCTCTGATATTAGTTGTTGCAGGCATGTACCGAATATCTAGCCAATCACATCAGTGTTTTTTTTTTTTTGCTTCAAATATAAGATACGTAAAAGCTACCTGTGTTCATGCACATGTAAACAGGTAGCTTTTAGGGCCACATTAACAGAAATGTACTGAAAGAGAAAGATGATTAATTTTATGCCTTGGGATTGAAAGAAGCAGGGCCTAATTTATTAAAACAATTCTGCCCTTTCAAGAAAAATAGAAAACAAAGAGTATGATATAATAATGAGCATTGTATTTATTAATATTTTGTAATAAATTTGACATAAGGCTTCTATATTAAAAAAATACATACATGTATATAGCATGTACAATTTTTTTTACAAGCTTTCAGTGAAGTCTGTTTTTCACCTAACTTATTTTCTGCCATTTTTTATTCCTTTGATAAGATTATTTGATATGATTATTTACTCAGATTTTGAATTGATCACATGCCCTTCTATTAATGGTAACTATGAGCTTTTCGATTGGATACATGGTTGCCTGCCCAAGTACATCATTTGACACAATGAAACGTTTCCTTGACATTTTCAGCACTGATTTCAATTTTACAGGAAAATTTACTGCAACACCTTGTCCTAGCTGGTTTAAATAATAATGCCAAAATGGGGGAAGGCAAAGTCTACTGAAATCTTCTTTTTCATACAGCATAGATATCCTATCCCCTGATAATTTACCCCGACCTCTAAATAAATATCTTATTATGTCATGATCAAGCAAAATCTCAGTTGAATAAGTGGCTTTCACAGCTTTACATTTGAGGAGGCCTAAAATTGCCTCAGTGAAATTAACAGCAGCCGCCTCTAGCCTTTTGGTGCTGATCCTTGGATAAGGAAACCCCCTGTGAGATTTAGGTGAAAGAGAAACTAATTTAAAAAACTGCTGATCAATTGATATCAAGGGCATATGCAACTATTTTAAACCAAATTCCATCATTTAACCTGATCAACTCATCAGATAAATGAGCTTCTGGCTCCCAAGAACACGTCCAAGCGGACCAGCCTTTCCACTTGACAAGGTACTCGTCACCGTGTATAAGATGGAAATGAAATGAAACCATTTTATACCTATGTACATCTTAATTTTGCCTTGTGCTTTATAATTATAAATGTTCAGTAAATGCTCACAAACCGCTTTGTATGAAATTTCTACTCACCTCAGTCGTCGATTTCCGCTTGCTTATAAGTCTCTCGACTTCATATAATTTCACTCCGGATTTATATTTTCGTTTTGGTGGTAAAAGAGGTTCCAGATCCGCGGACGAAAGATTATTTAGAGCAACATAATCTATCCGCTCGCATCTTCCCGTTGACCGCGCAATGTTGTTTTGCCAATGAACGTAATTTCATACCATTAGGCATGCTCTGTAGGTTTTTAAAAAACCGCGGGGCACAAAGTATCGCGTGAGCGAAATGACTCTGATTTCTGGTAATGGCTAATGCTCAGGCTCAAGTACCCACATATCAATAAAACAAGCAATGAAAACGTAAAACTTGTGGGATGTGGCTGGAGTGACAAGGATACTTCACAAACACCCGCTACCTTGTGGCCTTAGTGCCTTTAGAGGGGCTTCAGCTTACTTGATCACATTAATTTGTGAAGTATCCCCATTCGGAGAGGAGGCTAATTACACCAAACCGGACCAAATACACAGTAGAGAGAAGATTACATGCGAAGATCGTAGTGAGTCAAATAAAGAACAGAATCATAGAGGAAGCGCAAGATTCTCCTTCAGGTGACGGGGTGCACGTGTGTTTTATACCTCATAAGCTAGTTAAATCAGGGAAGATGCAGGCACTACAAAGATCGGAACGGTAATCGATGCCAGCGCCAAACTGCATTAGCCAACAAATGGTATTAGCGATTGTAGGCACCAAAGGCGGCCCTTACGAACCCTCTTGTGGTAATACTATTTGCTTGTAGAAGGCATCGGCAAGGTATTCCTAAAAGAAAGACAGGGATAGCCCCGCATTCCATTTTGTATGAGGAAGAGTTACACACTAGTACTCTTGGAGCCGAGGCAAGTTCATTTATAATAGAAGTTCCCTGCAACATTACTATGACCAACAACAAGACGGGTTTCAAGATGCGCTAAATACTCTACGAGAAAACAGTTATGTGGACAAGTTAACAAAGACTGGTCATGATTCAGCGAAAACAAAGAAATTCAAGATTGAAGCCATCGAAATATTAGAAAGGGCGAAGTTCCTAATACATTAGAGGGAGTCTAATCTCCCGAAGATTTAGAATGAAGAAATCAATCAAAAGTAATAAAGCCAATCTTTAAACGTATATACTGAGCATTAACCTGTACAAGCTAGACAACACCATGCAGATGCCCGTGCAACTTTTCAGAGAAGAAGACCTAGTCTACAAGAGGACCATCCATGACCAACTTCAAAGCATGCAGGCCCGTCTTAGCATAATCTCTCCGAAAACAGTAGAGAAAAAGGAGATCTATAAAGATGTATGTGATGAGAAGAAAATTGTAGAACGCTAAAGGTTCGGGCCTTATGATAAATGAATGAATCAGGTGGACAAAACAGATAAATATTTTAACAGCTACAAGAAACACAAACAACAAACAAAAGACGCAACCTGTGCATCTCCATATCCTCATCGTTTAGCAGATGCAAGCAATTTATATTTGCCAATTGCGTCCCTACCATTGCAGTTGTATAGATTGAGTCCGGCGTGGGTAAGGGTCCCATAACGTTAAAGGCAAGAATCTCCAAACAAGGCACGTCGATTCCTGCATTAGAACTGTTCAGTTCAGTTCAGTTTATTATTTAGCCACAATTAGTTACACATCACGAAATAATAAACACATTCAAAATTTAATAGAAGCGGCAAGGAGGGCCATAAGAAACCACAAGGCTTATACGAGATGGACCTCCTAAATCCTAGAATATAAAACACAATCTTTTTATCATATAGGCTAGCAGATGAATGAATCAAAAAAATTTAAGAAACAAAATAATCATTACTAATGTCATACGTTATATAAAAATAATCACAGACACAAACGCAAATGGGAAAAAAAATTCAGAAGTCAATAAGAGAAGTCTTTAAGCCATTGATAAATTATGTCATTGTGCGGGCAGACTGAATATCAGAAGACAAGGAATTATAAAATCTGGGACCCTAACATCTCAGCGAATTCTTGCAAATATTTGTTCTAATCTTCGGAATATGGAATGAAAAAAGAATCTCTACCTATTAGCATTCCCGGTTGAAACGGTCACCGTCTAGAAGATAGTATCGTTGCCTGGTACCAGATTTCCAAACAAGTGTCAGGAGCATAGCCCAGAAAACGGAACAAGTAATTTAATGGAAGGAATTTAATGGCAGTACTGTTCTCCATATAAAGACCTTGCTGATCTTGGAAGTAGAGGTGCCCTCGTCAACAAGCCAGAAAAAAAATTGAATGGTACGAGGAACATCATTAACTCTAAGAATAACTGCAGTTCAAAATCTTAAGAAGAATAAAATCATAGGGAGTTTGTGGAATGCACAAGGGAGAAAGGCACAAACAGCATTACTGAGTAAGAATGACCCGTTCTGGAGTGAATAAGGTACTTAGAGCAATTGACCACATCCGCAGATTAAAAGTCAACAGTTTGACAAAGTTGAAAGAGACAAAGAAGAAATCAAGACCAATATGGCTAAGAACCTTATAATGATAGGGAGTTAGTTGGGTGAGAACAACATTAAAACGAAATCCCGAAGAATAGGGAAATCTATGATGAAATAAGGGGGGTTAGTTTTTAAAGTGGTGCTGCGTCGGTGGGGAAGTGAAACACGAAAATTTGATTTATCAACGGAGTTGATAATGTAAATTGATTACCGCACAAGGATTCGATTAGCTGACGTTTCGAGCGTTAGCCCTTCGTCGGAGCGAATCGAGGAATTGTGGGTTGTGTATGGTTTATATACAGAATATGAGTGGCTCTACGCTGTTGGTGGTAACATGGTAACGCGAAAAACATGAATAGATTAATTGAATGAAAAGCGCTCGTTGATACCGTGGGGATTAAGAGTACCGATTTGAAAGATGAATTATTGCTCGACATTTTTACGGCTTTCCTGGTACCTTGATGTAGGGAAAGGCCGGAGATCGACATGTGCTGTTTGGAATGGCTAGGGAGATCAAAATGCCGAGCGACTGGCTTGGATGCATCTTTGTCATCTTTCTCAATTTACATTACCTCCTAGGTTGCTAAACCAAATTTTTGCGATGAAATAAGTCTAAGAGAGGGCCGCAGACATCATTGAGTGTGTTGGACGAATTCCTGGGTACAATCCGACCTCTTCAGAAGATGGGCCGACTGTGTTAATAAGCTCATTCAACAAATCCATACTGCGATAAAGAACTACAAAGTAGCTACATCATCCCAACTATAAGAGGAAAATTTTATACAGTATCGCTAAGAAAAAAAAAACAGATACAGTACTTCAACGTCTGCAGAGTATTCGCGGCCACTCTCTATGGAGTACCCACAACGGTCGTACTACCAGTATTTCGCAGAGAGGTCTTTCAACCCTTTGTTACTCGGGTTTGGACTGAAGTACAAAGAGACCAACAAATAACCCAAAGCGAATATTTCCATGAGCGGTATCAAGAGCGGTACACGTGGGCTCCATCGGATGTCAAACTAGTGAAGAAGTTTAAAGGAAAAGCCTTTACATCTCGAGAAACGCGAGAGAAGTGCATCAATTTTGACAACGCGATGACATTCAAAGTGAGCGACACCACGAATCGAAAGGTAAGGAAGAGTGAGAATTTTCAAGGCTTTCTTGATTTACAGAAAACTAAATGCTAATTCTCTCGAAGTCACTATGGTTGGGAGAAATAAACAAGCCGAGCAACGTTTGTTGACGCCAAACATAACCATGTGGCAGCAAAATGCTCATGAGATAACATATGTAAGATCGATAAAGATAGCTTGATGGAAGCTCAAAGAGTCAGCAAAAAGAACGAGCAACAAGTTTCAGAAGTCGGAGAAATTGTTCTCGTCGTAGGTCATAAGAAAACAAAGTGACGAAGGAAGAAAGCGAAAGCTTTATGATGCTTTATTTGAGCCAACTCTCTCGGCCACTCCAGCTGGTATGCCCACTGAAAATGGAAATTTGAGGAGCTGAATACGGTGAAGGAAGCAGAGACATGAATGCTTGGCAAAAACCGTTCAAGAAGTGTAGCTGAAGTCACGTGGGCCACACTCGGACTGACTACCGACGATGTTTGCACTTTTTATTTGCCTTACCGTAAACTGGCATAGTTCGTAAATGAGTAAAAATAACAAAGTGGGAGGATGGAGGGGGAGAGAAAGTATTACAGTTGGACGCGTGTTTGCAAAGATAACGCGATCTGCCAAGGTTGTTGTGAAGGTTGTTGTGAACAACTTTTTGAGTAGGGCATTTAGAAAGGTTCATAGAGTCAATGATCATCATCTTTTATTTCGACTGTTTCGGATTCTCTAATGTATTTTTTGCATTCCCACATAAACTCCCACATTTGCCCAAGTGTCATGTTAAATGCAATGCATGGATTTGTGGAAAGTGAAATAAGCTAATAGCGACAATGCTGCCTTCAGATGTAAACCTGCAAAATGTCAAATTTAAACCTTTCCTTTCATTTTAGCACACATCCACAACTGAGACGGAGATTTGCATGAAAACGTATAACAGTGACTCCAGTGATAGTGACATCATTAAAGTTGATTACGTGGTTATTGGAGGTGCGTAAACTCCTTTAAATCTCCATTTCGATACTTTTCTATATGCTGAAATATGTTTTTATAGCTCCAAACGTACCCTACTTGCCATCAAATCGCTTTGGGTTCTTTCATCTCTATTAAACTTGGGTTACACTCTCTTCCCCTCCGCTGCTTCTCTATCTCCTTTAGCGAGGCTTTAATGCACTGGACACGTAACACTAAGTACGCTAATTATTGTCCCTTCGTCTTCACATTCCTAGACTTGGATCCATGTCTAGATGTGTTTTGCGATTATCACTGCCTGTGTAAGGCTAATGGCCCGTATCATGCTCGTTGTGTAAGTGTTGAGAGTTGTCCATCGTACCACGAACCAATCTGTTCGTCAAACGGGTCGACTTACGATAACAAATGCCTGTTTGAACAAGAAATGTGCCGGCTGCAACTGAATTTTACCGTGCAACATCCTGGTAGCTGTGAAGGTATGCTCATTAAAGTTTAGGTTGACTGTATTTTTTTCATGTCTGAAGGCCTTTAAGAGAGAAACATTTTAAAACCAAATATACAAAAATTGGAAAGTATAAGAGACGGACAAAGCCAAGACAATATTTTCTTTACCAGCAATTATTACGGAATAAATCGGACACCTTTTGGGAAGACAAAGAAGAAACGGCCGACGTATAGCAATTAAGAAGTCACAGATTTACTAAATTGCTTAGATCCACAGACTAACACCCCGGAACTCGATTAACAATTCAAACAGTGCTTTGCGCAAAATTCCATTTATTTTCATGTTTGAAGGTAAAGGGAAATGAATGTTGCAAGGCCATTAACCTAGGTTTTCAAGAGTAATACAATTGTTTCACTGCATCAAATTCCTCTCCTAAAAGGTTCACCCCTATGATGTTCTTTGAAATGCTTCTCTTTTTTTTTTTTTTACAATTACCTGGTCGAGCAAAGGTGCATCTCATGGAATTCTATTAGAACGCGATTATGTCTCTTGACAGGGTTTCCATTACAACGCGGTCGTCGCCACATGCCTCATATTCCATCCCTGGGGTACTCCCACTGTGAAGTAATTCGTTTCCAGCCTTACGTCTTCTATCCTGACAAACCCATTGAAGTGTAGATTGCTGTCAATCATATAGACACCGCTGACAAGTCCTACGTGCATGATGCTACTGTGTCGTGGGTTGAAAATATAGATTATCATCAATTTACCGCTTGTGTAATGACGGCTGGATTTAATGAGCGTAAATCCTATGCTAACGTGACAGTAGACTGGATGGGTTGGGTTATCAGGGTGCTCCAGTGGGAGGTATCAGTGGTCAGATACGCATATCACAGTGGTGGACTGGGACTAAATGCGAGACCATGAATTTTCAATCGGTAAGTTATGTAATTTTCTGGTATTTTTATGCTTTTGCAAAGGCAGAAATTCTAAATAGCATAATTGTAATAATGAAACATGGACAAACGAGCAGTGATGATCACAGAAAGGTACACAGCTTTCAGTCGAGTAGTCACCATCAAGGACTATCACATGTTTATGGTGACCAGCCAGACTGGACAACAAATTACAAGAAAGCGTTGGTTTACTCCTTTTCATAAGGAAGCTGACGCAACGACGACGGTGACGGCCACGAGAACGAGCAAAACGACAAAATGAGCAAAAGGAATTGCTTTCCACATGCATGATGAATTTGGGTGCATTTCTTTTCCGTCCGTTACAAAACAAAAGTATAATGACCAAAATCAAGATATTTACTAAAGCCTTACAATAATTTACAACAATCTGCTCTCTTTCGTAGATTAATTACTTGTTTTTCCCACAGGATCACTTTTCAAGAAACCCTTCAGTTTTCATTACGGCGGCACACCAACATGCTGGTCTTAAAAGAGATGCCGCAAGTCTTTGGTTAGAAGATATCACGAAGTCTTCCTTCAAAATCTGTATGAGAGAACTGCAAAATTACGCTGGCTCCCTCAAAGACATTTACGTCGTAAGTATTACAGTCTACTCCGCTGTGATCTTTCTTTTAGATAAATCTAGGAAACGTTTTCTCCTTTTTTTAAAGAAAAATTAGAGCAATGTTCATTGGATCTTCATCGAGGTTGCAATTGATTAAGCTATCAAAACGAAAACTAAATGTACAACATTACACAGATAGGTAAAGTCATTTTGCCGAGTGTTTGCTTGGTATTTGACACTAAAAGGCTCTATTCAACAATTAGATTATGAGTTCGATGTTTCTATCACGTGATTGCTGATGAGGGCTTAGTCCGAATAAGCTATCGCGCATAGAAATCGAGAGCGAATAATCTAATTTTTCCAGTATAAATCCACTAGTCGTTAAAAACGAAACAAGTAAATTATCTAAATCTTCATCGGAGACCGGCTTGGAAAATGCGAAGAAGTGGCGGCCATTTTTTTGACAACCGCTACTCACTATCTATAACAGATTAGTATAAATCTACTAGCGTTCTATCATGAATGCCGTTCTCTGATAGGCTACGCTATTCACTGTCTATTCTGTGATAGATAGTGAGTAGCGGTTGTCAACAAAATGGCGCCCGCTTCTTCGCGTTTTCGAAGTGTCTGTGAGGAGAATTTGTATAATTTACTTGTTTAGTTTTGAACGACTAGTAGATTTACACTAAAACAATTAGATTATTCGACCTCGATTTCTAAGCGTGATAGCTGATTCGGGCTGCGCCCTCATCAGCTATCACGCGATAAAAATCTCGAGCTCATAATCTAATTGTTAAATAGATAGCGAGTAGCATAGCCAATCGATAACGGCATTCGTGATAGAACGCTAATAGATTTTTACTAATAAGTATTAGATTTCATCGCAAAAATCGTAATGGTACTTATGAATTGACATTGCCTTAAGGTCAAAGACTCCTAGTTTTGACAATGGTTCGGTTTCATGAAACCGATCATTTGCCTTATTTAGTTTGAATTTGCTAGATTTTGTCACTGCTACCTTTGTTTTCTAGAGCTGGTTGGCTTTCTCCTCTCTTCACAAGCCACTCTTTTCTGAACATGACAGTTTATTTTGCAAACTCTCAGAGCCCGCCTCCTGATTTTAACAACGCATTCTGCAAGGTCAGTGTATGTCATGTCTCCACTGATTTTATTTACGGTCCACACCTCAAATAAGTCTATCGTTTTTCCCAAAACTGAAGTATCCCATCATCTGTTTCTTTGAATTTCATGGTTAATTAATTTCTTTTTGTTGTGAAGAAGCTAATTCTTAGCCTTTTTTTTCCATAGGATATCAACTTTATAAAGGTGTATAGAAATGCCCCGAGCGTTTTTGTATCAGCGAATCACTCCTCGAACGGTGGAAATCAAGACCCCATGCACAATTCCATAACAGCTTGGGTAGAGGTAGGTCATTCGCACTAATTATTTTTAACTAATTCTCTGTTCATTTCTTAATGTGATATTACAAATTTGTAAAACAGTTTTGTTGTCATAAAGGACCCCATTTGCCTAAAATGCCACTTACTGGCACGTCAGAACGTTGCGTGACTTCTCGCGCCTGCTTAGTGAAGTTGTCTGTCTTGAACGTTGTACCCGCTCGCACGCGAGCCTCACCAGACTTGATATCTTTGCACTTACTACTTCTTTAATTGAGATCCAAAACGTTAAATCGGCGTACTTAACAGGCACAAGAGGTGTGATAAACTTCGTATTCAATTAGTTTCCCTTTGTTTTACAGTACATCAACACGACTGGAGCCCGAGTTTGTTTAAAGGAATTATACGAGTCAAAGTATGACCCACTCTCAATATCATACTTTGTCATATCGGGTGAGATTAAAGAATAAATATCTTATAATTCAATCATTTAACGATATAAGTGGTATAGTCATAGTTTACCACTGAAACAAATAAACCTAAAAGGTACTGAAGAAATAATGCACACGTTGAAATTGTGCTACACTGATCCAGATCAACTGTTGGATTCATTTTGTCAATTCTGATTGATAAAAACAAGTGAGTGAAATAAAATCACTGGCGAAACTATTATACAATTTAACCCATTGACTACCGCAGGTTTTTACATTTTCGGAGTGATTTTCCACCTATAAACGATGAATAGCAATTCGTGACTCTTTATTTGAACTAGCAGGGAAAAGTGGTGCTGTCCTAAGGCACTGGAGGCTCAAGGTTTCTGAAAACGTCATTTTGACGTAGCTATTTTTTATCAGTGAAGCGACAACAATGGCCCAAGTTCGGTTTGCTTGCGATTTCTGCTAAATTTACAGCCATTTTTCATCTTTAGCGGCTGCCTGATGAGCATCATTAAGCGTGACGGTAGCTAAGAGTCCACTTTCTCAAAGAATCGAGCAAGGTGATGTACTTTGTTGTTGAATTTGGCTTGTTACTCGACAAACTGGGAATTTGGCTGGTCGAACACTTAGTACCTTTGGGACTCGACTATTGATGAATTTCTCAACCTACCGCCACATATTTTGGAATTTCTGTGTACTGAAGATGACTACGAGCAGGAAATTTTGGCGGTAGGTCGGAGTGGCTGTGTGAAAGAATTGGGGGAAGGAACGGGCGCTGTCAAAAATTCTCGTTAGTTCCCAGCATGCAATGCGCTCAAGATGTTGAAAATGTCGGGAAGGCCCGAATGCACTGGAACAAAAGGCTGTATCTACGCCCGGGAGAAGAACATGAACAAAAAAAGTCATTTCTAAGCTAGAAAAAGGACTGAATTTCGTTATGACGGTTGAATTTTGGTTTTTCGACGATGATTTCCCTAAAAAACATGAAGGCAAAAAAGGGCATTTTTGTTGTTTCTCTTTGACGTTAAAAACGGCCAGTTTCGTTCTTGTCCAAACTCAAAAGGCCATATTTGGTAAAAATCGCTACGTTTCTTGCATTTATTGGATATCCAAATTTAAAGGGCATTCCATTTCGTGCTCACAACTAACAGTTAAGGCAATATTCGTGCGATTGAGAGAGTTGCAATGTTTTGAAGCATGGGAGTTTTTTACGGCCGGTTTTGGCCGGCACGGGTGCCAATGGGTTAAGGAACAAAAAATATGTTCTGAGTCCACCTTTTCGACGGGAGTCGAGCCTATAATCTTCAAGGAAGTTCAATATTGTTTACCGTTATTTTATTTTCAAGGCTTTTTTAACGTTTCCATTTTTAGCTCATGGATGATGTAGTCATGCCATGTGGTGTCGTAGGCAGCTGGATGGCACTCACTCACTCACTCGATTGTTATTAATTTATTCATTAAACTTGGATGAAACATTTGTTCTGTCCCTCCCATGGTAAGTATCGCAGTTGTCCGCTCAGTCCTTTTTGGTCAAGGTTTTTATGTTTCAGGGGGTAGATTCTTGGTCGACTGTTTATGTATCATGAAGTGAATGAAGAATGAAGTTCAAAACAAGAGAACAGAGACAAAACAACGCGATAAGCATATGTTTATATAACAAAAGGCATGCTATGGCCACCGAGTGTTTGGAAATAAAATTTCCTGCGACCGCCAAGACAGCGACCTTGTTCAGGAAGTCTCTATCCTTTGGTTTAAATAAATGATCAGTCAGTAAAAATTATTTTTTAAAGTACTTCAATAATGTGGCAAGAAACATTTCCACGCTAGAACATCGCTGCAGATTTCTTGAGGTCATACGTTTTTCGGTGTGTCACACAACGCGCTCTTTGATGGGAGGTGGCGTGTGGGCGAGAATACATCACAACCAGTCTACCGACTGTAGTTTAATAATATTGATAGATTCTGGGAAAGAAGTTGCATTACTAGTCAAGTGCAGATCGAATTAGTGTAGCAAGATGCATCCATGAGCTGGCTCACACGAGCCTTTGATTTATACGAGCAGCTCAGTAAACTATTTATTACGCAATGAGAAAGCGAACCACAGCTAGCACTACATCTTGAGCGTAACCAAATTCACTGTGCACCGGAAAAGTCCGTGGTCGACCATCGCCAACTAAAACAGACACTAAATATTCCTTGCAGATATATGCCAACCAGAATGGAGTTACTTTGGAGGTTATTGCTACTTCACCAGCCCCCCGTGCGCCTCATGGTTGACTGCTGTATCAAACTGTTCCACAGTGAGCTCAAATCTGGTAACGGTTCACAACCAAGAGGAAAATGTTTACATCCAGCATCGCAATAATGGTGAAAGAAGCTGGATTGGTCTCAATGACAGAAGTGTGGAAGGATCGTTTGTATGGTCCGATAATGATGAAAGCAGCTTTAGGTTCTAGGCGCCAAGACAACCAAACAACAGGAAAGAGGAAGACTGTGTGCATACTCTCGGTGTTAAGCATGGGTACACTTGGAATGATGTCTCCTGTAACAGCTGCTTCAACTTCACTTGTTATGCAGGTACAGAGTCCAGTGCAGATTAGTCTAAAGCACATTAAGGCCTCCACCAAAGGCTTTGGATTTATTCTTGACACACACACTTCCCCTTTAGATTCAACTGAAACGAGCTTAGGTAGATTGATGGGCTCTAAAGTAGGAGAAATGATTTGGCAGGAAAAGGGATGACTTTATTTATTAGGAAAAATTCGTCTTACAGTGCACGTCTAAGTACATTAGCATTCACGATTTGCCTTCCTGAACATTCCCTGCTTGACGTTTCCCTGTGTGACTTTAACGTCATACAAAACAACTACCTGTTTGCTAGCCTCTCTTCAGTAAATAGTATTTCAAACATGGCAGACAACATAGAATATGGCGTAGTGTATAACGCAACTCAAATTTTCTCAATATCAAGTGATAGCCTGAAAACGGAAAGGAGAGATAACAACAATCGTATTAACGAAGGATGTCGCGATAATGAACATCGTTGTTAGACAGGTCATAATGAACACTGTTGAAAACACTGTCTTCTCCTTGGTGGTAATGAAAAATACAGAGAAGAAACGGCAACAAGAAAAATAACGAAAGTAGAAACCAAAAACTAAGAAACAGTAAAAGAACTGAAATGAAAACCAACACAAGTGAGTTTTCAAGATACCTGCCTAAAGCAAAGCCCTCATTCACGATCAATCAGCTAACTTTCGCTCTCCTCAAAATTTCTAAGACATAGACGAATGTTCTACCAACTCACACAATTGTGATATAAATGCCGTGTGCAATAATACCCAAGGATCCTACACTTGTTCGTGCAGTGTTGGATATTCGGGCAACGGAGAGAAATGTTCTGGTAAGTTAAATTATCAATTTAGTCTATATAGGAAACGAATAGGATTCAATTACTCAACAGAATATTAAATAATCTGCTGTATTCTCTGCCCATAAGGGTCTCCAAGTTAAAAACAATCAAAGTGCACCTGTTCAACTTCAATTATCGTGCTCATAATCACAATTAAAAGCTTGTGATCACGGTCGAACCAGTCTCTATTCTGGTTCAATAAATGAATAGTCCAAGCCCCTACATGAAGGGATATAAATATTACACTCCATCAGAATGGCTTAAAACTCAGATAGAACTTGTTTGTTGTTGTTCAATTTATATCAACGTTCTGGATTTTAAAACCATAAATATCGCGAGTTGTCCACAGCGGCGAGTTGAAGCAGGACGCTATTTTTGACCAATGATCATTTTCTTTCGAGGTGGGGGTTTAGGCTGCATTTTAGCTAGTTCACTACCTTAAAGGACTTTATAGTCACTCTTGCTGGATTCTCCGCCCGCAAGCAAATAAAAGACTGCGGTTATCCAACGTTTATCGTAGCGCTGACAATCAAAGCACTCTACGATCGATTACGATCTAACCAGTCCCTATTTGAATCAATTTCAAAACAGTTGCTGGATAAGTTACTAGGTTCAAGGGTTTCGAGAAACAATCAATCTTTTGATTCAATACTATATTACATATGTGATCCACACTGAATATGAAGATTATCGTACCAATTGCCTTGGCATGTATATAAGACTACTTCTTCGTGAAGCTAGGGATGCAATGTGTGCAGATGTACTGGCCCAAGTAGTGTAGTAGGCACCGGTTACTCCGTTTTTTTTGCTGTGGTTTCCTATTAAATTGCTGTGGAATACATTAATGTCGATGACGTCATGAATAGACAACCCCACGGGTGTTCCATTACCTTAACCCCACGCGTGTACCCTCACGCGCTATGTTCATTGGAATTATCCTTGTTTTGGCCTAGTTGAGCCTAGTTTGCCCGAGTAGCCTAGTTAAATCATTAATATTCAAATTGCCCAGGTAAAAGTGCGTTCCTCCATACTAATAAAGGGATAGGCATACTAATGAGCGTCAATCTAATGCGATGGCTAAAAAAGACTTGCCTAGACTTGCCCGGGCTCCTTTAACCCTGATTGGTTTATTGAGAACGCGCTTTTCGTTGGTAGCGTCAATCTTGCTTTCCGCTCCGTCAGGCATTACGCAAATGATCCAAACTGCCCCATATTTGCATACTAACTCAAGAGAAGAAGCCCATGGGACACCCTTCAAACCACTGCCATTGAAATAACAACAATAAGAGTTCAGGGGGATCAATTAAATGTATTACACGTTTCTTGAGAGACAAACATAAACTTTATTGCCTTTTATCAGCGAATACAAAAATGATTCAAATACACAGAGATTTGAAGTGAATAAAAAATAATTAATTTAGTGACAACGAAAGCTCCAACAACTATGAAATGTTTAGCACAAAGTATCAGGAATTTAGGATGCAATCAATCGTCTTCGTTACATTGAGAATACCAAATAGAACAACACTCTAGATATCGGTTTGAAATAAATTTGCATTGAGAGCAAAAGCATAGTATAACAGTCAAAGCAGGTCTGGTGTAGGTCTAGTCTTCGTCTTGTGGAATGGGTTGCTTCACAAACAATCGGTTAAGCAAGAATTTCCGCTTATAGATGGCTAGTTCTGTCGATTCTAGCCAATCGAATCCATCCGTATCTTTGAGATCTTTTTGGGTTTCCATCACTTTTTGGAAGTTGTAATCTTTTTTCATCGCTCGCATCCACTGCAGATACTCTAACAGCACTTTTCTCAGTTCTTTTCTTTAGAGAGGAAGAAGAGCGTTGTGCGCTTTAAGGTGAGCCACATTTTCCGAATCTCCATTTCTTTCGTACTCATCGATCAAAACCATCGATCAAAATACAACTTTCTTTGTAGTGCGGTTTTTCTTCTTATCTAAATAGCAATGAAAAAAAAAACCGCACTGCAATGAAAGTTGTATTTTGACTTGTTCCTCCTGTCCAGAATAATAGAAATCATTATCTTAATGTTCCGTGTCATTCGTCAGTTTAAAAGGTCTAGGTATTTTTGTCCTAATACAGCTATTATTGAGATAAGAAGTTTTGCTCTCAATTTCGTCGCTTGTGCTTCCGAGAATCGCCGGGCGAAGAAGAATTTTTGTAACACCCGCGGTCATTACAAGGAAAATAGGCGCGCTCAGCAGCCAATAAACTGGCTTCATGGATTGAAATCTGACTCGACGCGCGGTGGCCCCTCGCGTGATTCCTCGCGCGAGAGAGCCTCCTGAAAAGAAAAAAGACCTCAAATGTCCCGATTGTTTCCTTTTGTCCTCAATGACCTTGTTTTGTCCCTTTTGTCCCTATAATGTCCTTTTCGTCCTGTGTTGTGTCCTTCTTGTCCTTCGAATAAAAGGTTAAAATTTGCTGAAATGGTTTTATTTCTGCTAAGATCTCGAACTGTTAACATGGCTGAACGCGTGTGCCGTGATTGTCCAATTCCGAATTGTGGAGCAAAATATCTCGTTAAATTGTGTAATCATCTCAAAGATGTACATGAATTAGATTATATCAATCGAAGGAAGTGGTTACAAGAAGCGAAATTACAACCTAAGATTAGAGTGATGATCTATCCAGCAAAGAGGAGGTAGGGATTAAGACGTTCAAGAAGTGAAACACCTCTATCAGTGCAGGAAGAGGAAAGAGATACGATCGTCCATCATTTATCAACACCGAGAGGAGTAAAGAAATCACTGAAATATCTACCAAGAGACGTTGGAAAAGCAGCCAAGAGCATCAAACATTATAAAACAACAGCAGATTCAGTTTCTGAGTGGCTCACTTTGGGCCGAACACAGAGAAGAGAGCTTAGTAATCCCGCCTGCAGTAACAGTAGCTTGTCAGACTAAACCGCATCCCATAAGCTTCACATTTTCATTGCTTGTTTTAAAGGCGGCGCTCTACTTGCCGTTCAGTTTGCTGTCAAAGCTCGTGCTGTTCAGACCAAAAAAATGTCTTGGAGCGACGGTTATAATGACTACCTTCTTCAACGGGGTAATGGAAATTTCGAAGATAGCGAAGACAGTGAAGACTCTCAATCTAGCCAAGAAACGGATTCTTCTCAAGAAGTGACAGAGCACTTAAACCCTTGGTCGCTCATATTAGATGAGGCTCAGGAACACCACGATGTCCAGCTCAATGCTTTGATCGATGAGTACGAAAGAAACGGAGATTCGCAAAATGTGGCTCACCTTAAAGCGCACAACGCTCTCCTTCCTCTCTACAGAAAAGCACTGAGAAAAGTGCTGTTAGAGTATCTGCAGTGGATGCGAGCGATGAAAAAAGATTACAACTTCCAAAAAGTGATGGAAACCCAAAAAGATCTCAAAGATACGGATGGATTCGATTGGCTAGAATCGACAGAACTAGCCATCGATAAGCGGAAATTCTTGCTTAACCGATTGTTTGTGAAGCAACCCATTCCACAAGACGAAGACTAGACTTACACTAGACCTACTTTGACTGTTATACTATGCTTTTGCTCTCAATGCAAATTTATTTCAAACCGATATCTAGAGTGTTGTTCTATTTGGTATTCTCAATGTAACGAAGACGGTTGATTGCATCTTAAATTCCTGATACTTTGTGCTAAACATTTCGTAGTTGTTTGGAGCTTTCGTTATCAATAAATGCATTATTTTTTATTCACTTCAAATCTCTGTGTATTTGAATCATTTTTGTATTCGCTGATAAAAGGCAATAAAGTATGCAAATATGGGGCAGTTTGGATCATTTGCGTAATGCATAACGGAGCGGAAAGCAAGATTGACGCTACCAACGAAAAGCGCGTTTTTTTTTTATTTGGAAATATCATAGAGTTCTCAATAAACCAATCAGGGTTAAAGGAGCCCCGGCAAGTCTAGCCAAGTCTTTTGTTGCCATCGTATTAGAGTGACGCTCATTAGTATGCCTATTCCTTTATTAGTATGCAGGAACGCACTTTTAACTAGGCTTAACTAGGCCAAACTAGGCATCAACTAGGCCAAAACAAGGATAATTCCAATGAACATAGTGCGTGAGAGTACACGCGTAAGGTTAAGGTAATGGAACACGCTTGGGGTTGTCTATTCATGACTTCATCGACATTAATGTATTCCACAGCAATTTAATGAGAAACTACAGCAAAAAAAAAAAAAAAAAAAAAACGGAGTAACGGGTGCCTACTACACTACTCGCCCATTAATTTCCCCCACTCGTCTGGTACAATAATAACAATAAGCAAATCTTCCAAACAGTACAAAAGAGCCCCATCTTTTCTTTATGCCCCATCCTTACTGCAGTTTTATATAGAAAGATAAACAAGTAGTTTATGAAAAATCTACAGTTCACCGCAAATTTCAGTGATATACAAACTTGCACTCTCCTTATGGTTTTTCTTAGAAATAGACGAGTGTTCTACCAATTCACACGGCTGCGATGTAAATGCCGTGTGCAATAATAGCCAAGGATCCTACACTTGCACATGCAATGTTGGATATTCAGGCGATGGTAGAACATGTACTGGTAAGCTAAGTTAGTATTCAAATTACTTTATTGCCAATGTCGATAGATGACAGACAATATTTTGAAAACGTTGGTATTTCAAGCTTCTCCGACTGTCAATCAACCTTGATTACACTTGTTTCCGTCACAATTTATGGTTTGGCTGCATTTCAGCGATTCACGTTGCCCCTTCCCTCTTATCAGTGGCACAAAATATAGAGGGCAAGTGCTCCTATCATTAAGGGTGTGTCCTCTGTTCTCTTTTTTTATCTCATCTTCATCACAGTCTCATGTAGAAAATTATAACAGTAGATTATTGAGAAAATTACTTTTAATTAAAACTGAAACATTGGAGACAGATTAAATATACTAATCTAAATTCTGATCCTCAGAAATAGACGAGTGTTCAGCCAACTCAAACAGCTGCGATGCAAATGCCGTGTGCAATAATACACAAGGATCCTACACTTGTGCATGCAGTTTTGGATATTCAGGGGATGGGAGGACATGTACTGGTAAGATACTTCAGTTGTCTACTTACTCTATAACTAATGTCCATTGATTGTATTACAAGCACCGAAAGGAGCAATATGGGATTTGAACCGTCTACGAATGTCAGTCAATCTTGACTGCACAGGTATTCATGTCAGATGCGATAGTCTCGCTTTATTTCGGCAACTCACGCCCAGTGGAATTATAATCAACCTTTATGTTTTATTTTTTTATTTTCCCTCTCATTTATTCATCACTCACGGTCACATTACGAACTAACAAAATCACCAGCTTCCAGATGGCTTGTTAGCTCGCGGTTCGACTCCCGCAAAATTTCGTGTTCGACTCCCGTGCAATGGGAGCTACAGTCTAAGGTGTGGCAACTTTTATACGATATTTTGCATGGTGAGAGCTTCACGCACAAAATAAGTTACACACCACAGTTAAAGTAAATAAGTAGCGTCTAAATCGGTGTTGACGGACCTCAGCTCCAAAAACAGCTGCCGTCTGATAACTGCTCACCGTGTGTATCACTTAAGAGCGGATGTCTGTAAATATCGACCAGAGGTAGGAATTATAAAATTTTCGGAAAATCCGAAAAAAATTCTGTGGACTACCCTAGGTATTCTATTGACGAAAATATAAATTTTACTTTCATCGGATGAATATTTTGGTCATATGGATGCTGACAAGTTCGGGGGCTTTATAACCTCTGCCAGATCGCTTTTTCGAGGCCCTAGTCCGGGCTACGAAAAGAGCTCGATTTGAATCTAATTGAAATATCATTCAAGCCACAAAGCTTCTTATCACATTCAACAGGTTTGAACACGCATTTTGAGTTGTCGTGCCCTTGAATTGATTGTGACTAGAATATGTTACAGATTTTTAAATATTTACAAACTTTTGAGAATTTCGCGGGAGGAAAATTTTGTCGAAATTCGAAGGCCAAAAATCACACCCGGTACCTAATTTCAAACAACAAAAACCATTCTACATTAAAAAGCAATCTCAAAGCTTTCAAAATATGTATTTAAAACTTTGGGCAACACATGAAATGAATTTTTGGGAACGCGAAATTCACGGAGTACTTGAGTGAAATTTGACCCTTCTGACTTGACAGTCTTACAGTTATACATACATGCTTCATAGACATTGAATACAAAATTTACAACAATTTTCAGCCGAAAAGTACTCCAGCATATCTCAGCTTTTAGGTACTAAACTTGCCTCGCCAAATAAATGTGAACTTGCACTGGGCCAAGTTCTTATCACTCAAAGCCAATAGTTCAAAATCTACACCAAATATCTATCCTGTGTAGTATATAATCAGGTGCACGATATGTTTGTTTGTACCTTTCGTCCTTGTTCGTCCTCATTTCCACAAATACTACCAGCGAAAATCGACGTGTCACGAGCCTTGTGAAGGTGCTGTTGGGTGATTCGAGATTGTGTTGCATAACATAACAAACGGAGATCGAACCCAGGACCCGGGACACAGGCACTTCGTGTACGTGAGCTTGTTAGGAAAAAATAAATTCTAAATTGAAAAAAAAGAAAAAAGAAAAGGCAAATCACAATAGAACACTGATAACCTGACCTCGGCAGACTTCCCCTGCTCACTTGTCTGGTACCTTTTTTCTTGCAGTACAGTAGTCTTTATAGATGGTTTTCACCGTCACGCAAAAAACCCGGCGTACAAGAATAAATTCCGAAACCGTCCATGAAAGAAGCCAAGGTAATGAGATGCGACAAAAGACTAGCAAATGAGCAATTTCACAAGACTCAGATCTGTGTGGCACACCTTTTCTGAGTTATCTGCCTAAACTTTTAATTTTCACGCAACTTTAAAGAGCTTTGTAATTGAATGTATGCAGACGCCATATACACTGAAGTAAGTACATGTACAAGTAAAGTACCCAAAATCAACCAGTACAGTGTACATTAACTTATGCGATAAAAGGGTTTTCCTTTTGTTTCTGAGCTACTATACATATAGATATTCGAATTCTCGAAATGTTTTAACGGCTGAAAATCATAAGGATAAACTATTTTTCAGCCATACAGCTGACCTATCTTGGTCACGCACTATGAAAATTTCCGTTCTTTAAAAACTAAAGATGCTAAGGAAATGGAAACTCGAGAAAATAATTATTTTTAAGTTATCTTCAACCTGGTGTAAATAAAAACTCAGAAAACCTTGCTATTTTGATTTAGAATTTGATGACGTCAAGGTAGGAAAGTAAACCACGCCTTCACTCGTAGCACTAATTCAAACTGTAACATTTGCCGACAGCGCCATCCGATACCAGAATCCTGGCGGTGCTTCGGGCAAATCGACATTTCAAAGCTCGAGTCATGAAGTTATAATATACCTGGAATAAAAATGAAAATAAACATAATGGGAACTGCAATTTAGGTATATCGGGAGCGCAGAGGTATATTCATTGATCGACTGAGGAAATATTGCAAGAATCGCTTAGGGACAAGGGTAACACTTATCTTCTTTCCGGTGCAGTCGATGTCCGCGATCGCATTCCAAGATGCGAGAGACAATAGCAAAATACATTCCAAAGGGAGAGTTTTTTTTTTTCATCATAGAGGGAAGCAGATGCTCATTACTTTGGTAGGTGATTGTTCATAGCACGAATTTTGCCAGCAAAGGAAGTAAAGATAAAATTTATGGGCAAAATGTTATATCACACGATATATTTTCAGTCCCAAGTTTAGTCACAACCCTCAAGACATGCTCAAGGATCCAGCCTTGTTTTATCTCCAGCTCCTTTGAGTGCAAAGTGTGCTGGTTCCCTCAGCATGTTATCAAATCTAGTTTTGTTGGCAGGCTACCTTGTCTTACCGGGGACTACTGTAGAAGTACGAAGTCCCTTATTCTTAAACAGCAAAATAATCTTCATGAACAGCTATCAGAATACAGAATATCAGCCCCTTGAGCCTAAAAGTTGACTTTTTTCAGAACTAAGTTCCGGTCGTATGTTGTGTAGAACTTGGGTATAGAACTGAAGAAAGCATAAAACCGGGTCGGGTAACAGATTTTTCTTTAATCATACAGCGTATATCTTCATCTCAGTATGCTGTGGGGACTGGCCATTAATTATTTCAGAGGAAGAGTGCAAAAAACAAAAATAAAATAAAACTGAATTTCTCGGGGAATATGCATGGATATTCCTTATCTTGGCCAATCACCAAGCACTTTATAATTCCTGATTGCTCTTTCACTAGATAATATACCCAAAAGATCAGACTGAGAGCAGGGAAATCGCATGTAGAGTGTTATACATCAGCTCTAGCTTGCAAAAAAGCGTTATACGCTTTTGACACCCGTTGATTAATAAATCAAGTTATGAGGCAATAGGTAAACCTATTTATTTTTACCTGCCTTGCAACTCCTGTGCGCGCGTGCACAACACCATTGTAGAGCTTATTAAACACGAGAGTAAAATGAAGGTGTGTCTCAACCTTACCAATCCTCGCTAATATCAGCTCTGCTTCCGTCTTCAAACCACAGTTAGCAATACTGACTTGTAGGGTGTCTGTGAAGTGGAGCTCAATTGACTGGTTGCAGTCTCTGATAAGCATGTACTCAGTGTGCCCGGGTATTTGGTACTTGAACCGCACTTTCCCCCAACCAACGCTCCATATATGCTGTATCATCCATATTAGCGAGCAGATGTGTTCTAGCTGGCAATGAAGCTTTCTTATTTTCAATACTAGAGAAAACTATATACCACGAAACTACGCTACCAAAATGGATGCCGCAAGCACAAGATTAGACTGTAGTGGGTCGTTGTTATTTGTGCACATGCTTTATATAATGAGGTGTTAAAAAAGCATTGCACAACGTATTTGGTTATCTCCTCATCTGACAGACAATCAGGACAAATAAAAGTGCTTAACTAAAACAAAGAAACAAAAAGAACAAATTATGTACATTGCACCAGTGGATTGTTTGACACGTTCCAGGACCAGGAATCTGTAATCATGGTACAACGGCAGCGTATGAAAATTTGAGCTTCAGCTCATTCCATTGCTGCAACTATAACATGTAGATCAGTGATCGAATTTTTTTCACAACCCGGAAATAAAACTGAAGTAGCCGGATCTCCTTGCGTTTCATGTTACGGACAGCACAATCTCGACTCACGCAACAGCTGTTTCACGAGACGGGTGACACGTCGAGAGTGCGGGGATTTCGCTGTAGTTTTGGATCTTATTTTTGCAGAAATGAAGACGAACAAGGACAAAAGGTACAAACAAACATATCGTGCACCTGATTATATACTAAGCAGAATAGATATTTGGTGTAGATTGTGAACTATTGGCTTTGAGTGATAGGAACATGACCCAGTGCATGTTCACATATATTTAGCGAGGCAAGTTTAGTACCTAAAAGCTGGGATATGCTGGAGTACTTTTCGGCTGAAAATTGTTGTAAATTTTGTATTCAATGTCTATGAAGCATGTATGTATAACTGTAAGACTTGAGATTGCCTAAATTACACTTATTTTGGCTGAAATATTTGTTGGAGTATTGATTTGTGTCGCGCCGAAACTCAAAACTGTCAAGTCAGAAGGGTCAAATTTCACTTAAGTACTCCGTGAATTTCGCGTTCCCAAAAATTCATTTCATGTGTTGCCCAAAGTTTCAAATACATATTTTGAAAGCTTTGAGATTGCTTTTTAATGTAGAATGGTTTTTGTTGTTTGAAATTAGGTACCGGGTGTGATTTTTGGCATTCGAATTTCGACAAAATTTTCCTCCCGCGAAATCCTCAAAAGTTTGTAAATATTTAAAAATCTGTAACATATTCTAGTCTCAATCAATTCAAGGGCACGACAACTCAAAATGCGTGTTCAAACCTGTTGAATGTGATAAGAAGCTTTGTGGCTTGAATGATATTGCAGTTAGATTCAAATCGAGCTCTTTCCGTAGCCCGGACTAGGGCCTCGAAAAACGATCTGGCAGAGATTATAAAGCCCCCGAACTTGTCAGCATCCATATGACCAAAATATTCATCAATAGAATACCTAGGGTAGTCCACAGAATTTTTTTCGGATTTTCCGAAAATTTTATAATTCCTACCTCTGGTCGATATTTACAGACATCCACTCTTAAGCTTCTTCGTATTGAAATCAAATTAGACCTTTTTACTAATGAGTAAATGAGGTTAGTTTCTAAAGAAACTGTGGTGCTGCGTCGGTGGGGGAGTGAAACACAAAAATTTGGTTAATCAACGGGGTGGACAATGTAAATTGACCATCGTAAAGGGATTCAAAAAGCTGAGGTTTCCAACGTTAGCCCTTTTTCAATGCGCTTTCGCTTTGACAAAGGGATAACGTTCGAAACTCAAAACCAAATGTATGTGTTAGACCTTTTAACTGTTGATTATGACACGATACACATTTCGAATTCATTTAGATATAGACGAGTGTTCATCCAGCGCCCACGGATGCGACATGAATGCTATATGTACCAACACCGGAGGATCCTATAACTGCACATGTAATGCTGGATACGGAGGAAACGGAACATTTTGTGCATGTAAGTTAGCTAAGAAGAAGGCATATTTAAACCGCAATGTAAAACAATTACAGTTAAGATCGGTGAAGTGGTTCAATCAAACGTTGAAACCGTTTAAACAGGTCACTGAAAATTGCTGAAAGTGTAGAAAATGTCGAAACGAGTTACAAGCGCGTTCAAAAAAAATTTGATTGGTTTAATCTTCCACTGAACATTGCTTGAACATTTACTTTCTTCAAAAAACTGTAGAACCTCATTGAAGCACTTTAAAACATTCGCTCCTACTTTTTTTAAGGAAACGCATGCGCACAAAAGGAACTAATGGCTTGTTTTCAGTTGCTATATGAACGTTTTTCAACAGATGTTACAACCGTTTTAACAGCTCCCACATCCAACATCCGTTAAACTTTTGCTAAAGAAATATTAGTCAAATTTTGAAACTGTTTAAACTAGCCTTTATATTACTTGATGACTGTAAACAAGTCAATTACACTTATATGTAAAATGAAGCAATTTATCAAGAACAAAAGACCTGGTGTTTTGAAATATTACGCGAACTAGAACATCGCTATCGCATGAACGTGTTTCCAAGTTGTTCTTCTAGATGAACTGATCAGCTATATTATCATGAGCACGTCATTCAACTTTCCAAATGCTGCATCGTATCACTGTGCTATTGTTTACATATCCAGGAATTATCTGCAATGAATACTCTAGAATAATGTAGATATGTCATATTGAAAGTATTGAGAGTTAAGTTTGATTACTCTTTATTCGTTATATTGGGTACTTTGCCGCTTTTATCACATAGTTGCGCGATATGTTGTTCTCTTAGTGAAGTTTGATTTTCTCGTATATTTCGGCCAAATATGATGGCAGGTTACGTTCGATATGTATTATGAAATCGAAAGCAGCAAATATATAGAAGTAAGAGAAAACTAGGTCTTCTTTCCAGCTAAGTGTATTCTCACCACCAATGCATGTCATCGACGAAAGGAAACACATGATGTTGCGCGGATTTTTATTGTGTACTAGGATTAGGTGCTGTTGCGTTCGGGTGAAGTAGACACGTGGTGTTGTTCACCGGAGTTCACCAGGTCAACCAAAGTGGGACACAGAACAGACAGCAGGATTTGAAATGATTTTAATGGGTAGAATTCAGGCTGTAGCTGACCCGCTGGTGCATCACTTACGGTAGAAACTACAAATGAAATAGCCGATTGTCTGTGTCAAAATAGGGCATGAAGTCACAATTCTAAACCAAAATAATATTATAAAGCTGAATGCGAGAAAATGATAAGGGAAACTATGCTCCGGGTGCTAAGAAACAGCTAATTTCTCCGAATACTCCTGCTAACTCCGGGCAATTCCTAGCAGCATGCGACTCCGAAAAACTGAAAGCGCGTACTATTGAAATGCTATACCTAATTACTAAAACTCAGCAATGAGGTAACAAAGAGACCTAAGGCGGCTAACCATAAAACTGAAATTAATAACTAATCAAAGGAACTAGAACAATAACGGAGTGGAAATAATGAGGTCTCAATCTACGTACAGCAGGGGTGCTATCAGTATTGGTAATCCTAATCCCTGCCATCCTTAGCCTCCTTCGCAGACGTCTTTGGGCTCGTCACGCGTTCCTTGCCCACGAACGTCTGCTGAACTTAACTGCCACTTCCGTTCGCGGTGGTTAGCCAATCATAGTTCGTTTTCCAATTTTTTGAAAGTAGGACTTCGACCCCGGCATTATTTTCACAGACGATGCACGTGAATCGGGTGTCGATTTCCATTCTTACGCAGCTCGTTATTGGTTTGTTCAAAACAAAGGCTAACCGCCGGCGAACGGAAGTGGCAGTGCAGTTCAGCAGACGTTCGTGGGCAAGGAACGCGTGACGAGCCCAAAGACGTCTGCGAAGGAGGCTATGCCATCCTAAGCCAAAGAGGTTTATTTATAGTTTGCTTCCAATATTTTTTCAGCTTTTCAAAGTAATATTAAGGTGATTCCTTACAAATGCATGGCGCATCCTTACTGGGCATAATTTATGGCGACATATTTGCCTTGATATTGAGCTTTGTCTGCAAAATATTCACTTTGTCGTCGTTTTGCAAAGAAACGAGCACAGTGACCCCCTTTTTAATGGTGTTATTTCCTTGTAATAGGCACACGATTAAGGCGGAAAAAAAGCTGGTAGTAGAGGTTGAATTATTTATATATAAATGACGCGAAACTCTGCCAGGGAGCCGGGGAGGAATATGAGATGACGACGTAATGGTCCATTTTCCTTACATGATTTGCAAGATCCGGCAACTTGAACTGACTTTACTGAGAGATTATAGCCTAGAAAACAAAAAGGCTATAGGTTTCAGTACTATTCATAGTTTTTGATATATAATAATAATAATAATTTTTTTCGGTTGTTCAAGTTTCAAACATTTCTCGCGCAACTCAGTAAAAACACTTAGAATAATGCAGGGCGAAAACAAGCACGGTGACCCCATCTTTTTTATTGAATTTTTTCAATGTCCTATGCATTGCTGTCAATTCTTCCAAGTTTGAAATAAAACTGGATAGCACGTCATTTTCAAGGGAGTTACATTAAAAACTCGTGACACGTCCCCTTCAATTGCTCGTGAAATAAACCTGGTTTCCTGGAACGACGATTTCCGTTTACGAGTACTCCTTTATTTATGAGTGGGGAAATGTGCGCAAAAGCGAAAGCAACAGAAAATGAATAGCTGTAGTTTGCTGGCATATGTTTTTTTCTCAACAAACAGCAGTTCGTTCATTTGGTTTGGATTTTAACACAGAGCGTGGCAGCCACACACCACAGTTAAATGCAAAATTGCTTTTCGCTGTAATAGTTGCTGAAATGATTTAATGGTTATTTTTGGTCGAATTTCGGTTAGTGCTGGTTATTTTAAACAGATTAGCGTTACAACTTGCTGATGAATCATGATAACTATGGAAATATGTCTAAATACTCCCTGTTTCGTTTTTAAGAAGTCTGGCTCTAACTGAGAGACTCAACACTGCATGTTCTCCTCAGATTTTGTTCTTGTAAGGATTTCAAAGACTGACGTTTGTGAAGATTGCCTTACAACTCAGCCTCTTTCGTCTTCCTTACATGGAGTAACCAAGACTTGAGGGAGCACAGAAGGACTAACTTTAACTGTGCCAGTTACGACTTTGGAAAAGAAACTCATATCTAAAAACTCATGCCGGTGGAAGTTAGGCAATAAGTTAATTTTCATTAGCCTGCCCTTATATGTTTGGTCACAAATAAATGGAAGGTTCAGAATATACTTCGTAGCGGGCCTCTGGACTCGCTCTAGCTTCCGAATCAGATCTTTAGACTGCGGAGACCAGACTTGCGTGGCATAGCCAAGATGGGATCTTACTAGGGCGTCTTATGCCGAGCGTCTGACCGTGATGCTTTTGGCGAGTCTGGTGTTTCTCCTTACATATCCCAAGAGTCTGCTGGCCTTAGTGCATTGCTCATTGACTTGCTTGTTCGACGTGAGGTTATCCGCGATGTAAACACCGAAATCCTTTTCGGCCGAAACAACTATAATAATAATAATAACGATTTATTAGTAGTACTTTAGTAGTACTTCCTACTAATTACAAATCTCAAATCAAATCAAATTAAATCAAATGTTGGTTTTTGAGGAGAGGGGAAAACCGGAGTACCCGGAGAAAAACCTCTCGGAGCAGAGTAGAGAACCAACAAACTCAGCCCACATATGTCCGAGAATCGAACCCGGGACACATTGGTGGAAGGCGAGTGCTCTCACCACCACTGTGCTCTCACCAACTTCAAGCTGAGTGCTGGCCATAATATTGTCATAGATGACAGGTTTAAGTTTCCTGGTGAAGTTGCGCTTTGCATTTACTTTAGTTAAAGTTTAGGCCAGTAGACTCTGACCACGTGACCAGGTCAGAGAAGTCCTCTTGAAGTTGGTCTGCATCGCACGTTGATGTAATCTCTTTGAAAGCCTTTGTATCATCGGCAAACACCATGACGTTTCCGAGTTTCGGAAGACCCTACCAACACCAAGACGTTTCTGAATTTTGGAAGCCCCTAATAACGCCAAGACGTTTCCGAATTTCGGAAGACCCTACCAAAACCAAGACGTTTCCGAATATCGGAAGACCCTACCAACACCAAGACGTAACACCAAGACGTTTCAGAATTTCGGAGCCCCTAATTAACAATGCCAAGACACTTTCGAATTTCGGAAGCCCCTGATAACGCCGAGACATTTCCGAAATTAACAATGCCTAAACGTTTCCGAATTTCGGAAGTGAGACTTAACAACTCAAAACTCAATTTCAAGGTGTTGTATTCTTTATCTCAATCTATAATCTACCACGAGCCACTTGACTAGACTGCGAGCAGTCCCTTTTTCTTTCGATCGTTTGACACACTTGATAACTAAAGGCCATAAATTGTAAGAAGTTTTCATAAAAGCTATTGAAATGTATACCAGGAAATCTTGTTTAAGGTCAAGCATTTTCCAAAGCGTTTTGTTGTTTGCTAGTGCATGTATAAACAAAATAGTTTTCGCTTCTTGAAAAAATTTTGTCTGAAGCCACTGTGGCTCACAATGAAAACCAATCAGAGGGCAGAACTGATATAATAGATTCCAACATTTGCAAACCCTACGAATCAAACGTCTGGTACAAAACAATGAAATCTCAACTTGCTTTCGTTGACCGTTGGTCTTATAGTATTTCCGCATACGGAATGGGAAAATTATAAACCGCATTCAGTTAACTACTACAGCATATAACGGTTTGAACTTGACAGTTAACCTACCCCGTAGTCGCTTAAGTATGACTGGTCAACGAACAAGACGCGATTTCATTATTTTGTACCAGACATTTGATTCGTAGGATTTGAAAATAATGCAATATGTTGTTTCAGTTCTGCCCTATGATTGGTTTTCATTGTCTGGGTGGCGCCGGTTTAAGTAAACGCACTGTAATATGTTTAGAATTAGTTGCTAACAGCATTGAAACGGGTTTCATTTACCGGTTTACAAAGACTGTGCTTTTAAGTTCGTAGAAACCGTAAAAAGCCCCTACTGATAATTTTCCTGGTTAATGGCCTTTATCCAGCAATAAGTGCTTCCAGCCGCAGCGAACTGTACAGTAAGGTAATCATACATGCAGGACAAGTGTAAAGGGGACCCGACCTTTCGAATAAGATATAAGTAATCGTTTTCCCTCGGATAAGTGTTGAGGGGCTCCGAAATTCGGAAAACCTCGTTGGGGAGAAGGGATGGCGTAGTGGTGAGAGCCATCACCGTCCAAAAATATGTCCCGGACTCTGCGTCATATGTGGCTTGAGTTTGTTGTTGGTTTTCTACTCTGCTCCGAGAGGTTCTTCTCCGGGCACTCCGCTTTTTCCCCTCTCCTCAATAACCAACATTTCCAACAGGTTTGTCAGTCATAGTCTGTTAAGTGTCATCCTCGTTAAACTAAAGTTGATTTTTTTTATTTAGTTATGACCGTTTTTCCTCGGATAAGTGTTGAGGGGCTCCTAAATTCGGAAAACCTCTCCAGTTAAATAGTAATGACCGTTCTACCTCGGATAAATGTTGAGGGGCTCCTAAATTCGGAAAACCTCTCAATTTAATGAGGGGCTCCGAAAATTCCGAAAACCTCTCAAGTTAAATAGTAATGACCGTTCTTCCTCGGATAAGTGTTGAGTGGCTCCGAAATTCGGAAAACCTCTCAAGTTAAATAGTAATGATCGTTTTTCCTCGGATATGTGATGAGGGACACCGAAATTCGGAAAACCTCTCAAGTTAAATAGTAATGACCGTTTTTCCTGGGATAAGTGTTGAGGGGCTCCGAAATTTGGAAAACCTCTCAATTTAAATAGTAATGACCGTTTTTCCTCGGATAAGTGTTGAGTGGCTCCGAAATTCGTAATTTCTAATTTTGGAAAAAGTAAACTATATTCTTGTTATTAGGCTTGCTCAAAATGGAATAAAATAGTGCGATTTTGAGGGAATTGCCATATTTTAAATCGTGCCTCTTATGAACTTGACGGAAACCAAATTATCCTCCGATGCAATACCCTACTTCGCACGGATTGGCAAAATTCTTCATTGCGTTGTTGTTGCCTTGCACGAAATTTCTCTAAAATGTAATACCACAAATTATTTTGGAACGCGTTATCAGTCAAGCACGGATTCGTGTCTGGTAACCAATCGTTCTCCCTTTTGGGCGATGGAGTTCCCTGATCAGATGCGAATACTGACGCACAATACTGGTTAAATAACTCCGCAGCTTCGCTTGGACTGGAGGCCTTAACTCTTGAGTTGCAATTGTCACTGGTTGTCATGGTAATCGTTTCAGGGGCGTTTTTGTGTTTCGATTTCACTTTCAGAACCAACCAGAAACGTTTTGGATTCGATTTTAAGTTAGATTCCATATCCACAAGGAACGCTTCCCTACATTTACGGAGTTTGCGTTTGATGACAGCACGCAGAGACCTAAACTTTTCTTTTGGGAGACTTGATGCTCTTTGTTTCAGTTTCTTGCGTATTGAATCTTTCTTGTTAATGAGGTTTATGAGGAAGTGGGTTTGCTCCTTTGAGCTTCTTTTTCGGGATAAAGTCCGCCACGGCAGCAAGAACTGAATCTTTCCAGCAACACCAGTCGTTGTTAATGTCGGCCGCAAACAAATTGCACGGATTTCGATGTGTTTCCCAACTCGTTCATACGCAATAACAAAACACAAATAATGAATCCTAGGAATTGCACTTATTATCGGAATTCCAGGCGACGAATTTGCAAAGAAATCTCTGACAATTTGGCCACTGCAGTTAAAAAAAAAGAAAAAAAAAAAATGCTTTTTGCCATATGGGTCCCCCTCCCCCACCCATTTTTCAATGCTTACAGTTACCAGGCCATGATTGTTTTCTTGTTTTAACTGCTACAAAACATTCCCACTAGGAAAAGAAGGCGCTAGGCAATTTAAGGTAAATATCTAACAAATAACCACTTCCTCCGCACAACTGCTGCTGCCAAGAAAATATTAATTACACTGGGTGCAATAAAGGATTGCTTACACTAGTTTGGACAATTGTTTAACCCCGCGCGGCCAATCAGATTGCACCTTTTTTTCGTCATATAATAAAAGGGAAAATTGATAGCTTAAACATGAAACACGACAACGAACGTATGAGTTTACGGTAATCCACCAACATATTAGAAAAGGTGTGAATTTCTTTTCTTTCTTTCCTTTTTTTCATTATTCAGCTTTCACCGCCACTTTTACAAACCTCGGTTCCAGTGGGAGACTGGGGCCAACATCACTTGGGAGTCACTACAGTGGTCAGGATCATGACGGTCAGGTTACATTGGTCAGTGGTATACAGCAATGGACAGTTCCTTACACAGGTAACTACAGAATCGAAGCAATTGGAGCTGCAGGAGGGTACGATATATACAGTACCAGTGGTCAGTACCAGGGAAGAGGCGCTAGAATGATAGGAACCTTTCGCTTATCAAAAGGAGAAACAATAAAGATTCTCGTTGGACAAGAAGGTGGGATTAACACAGTAAGTCAAAGTTCTGGGGGCGGCGGAGGATCCTTTGTAGTGATAGGAAGCAACACACCATTGATAATAGCTGGGGGAGGGGGAGGAATCGAAACAGCTCAGTCAAGACATGCAGGATGCGATGCTTCCACAGGAACATCAGGGAGAGCTGGGTACAGGTCATGGCCAGGTGGAAGCGGTGGACACGGTGCTCAGACCGCTGACAATGGTAACTCAGGTAAGAGTGTATTGCAGTCTACTGAATTTGAATATGGGTAGGGTGTCTATACCATGCAGGAAATGAAAAGTAGCGCGGTCTGAAAACACTTTAGACATGCAAGTTTTGATGGGTCTTCTACCGTCATTGTAAGCAGTAAGTGGTCCGGGACTAAATACAACTCCATACTTACTATAATCATAGACAATGATTGTCCCAGAACTTCCTGAGGAGTCCCTTGTGATTCAGTATTGTCACAGTTTAATAAAATATCGCAGCAAAATTGCATCAAGTTTCGAGCAAGTTCGAGACCCCTGCGATATCGCGGCAAGAAATGCAACCAAAATTGCGTTGAAATCGCACCTAGTTTACAAGTACGATTTTGAAGTTGCAACTTAAGTGTGACAGGAATCGCCTGAGTAAATGGGGCCTTTGATGTGTTACAATTACCTCACGAGTCGTCCCTGGTTCTTATTAGGGATTCTTTTCACCCGCCTTCAGTATCCCTAGGCAAAGTAAGGAACTTCTTTTAATCTGCGTCAGAGGAAATGGAAACCGAAGTCTTTTATATCAATATGTCTGTAGTTAAGATGCTATAGTTCAAAGTGATTTGATTTTTTGAACAACAGAACGTCAATCTAGATATTCGTGTCACTACTGGGATATTCTTACTTCTAATTTAATGTCCATAAGGGAAAAGGGCGAAATCTTTCGTAGCTGTCGAAACTTTAACCCACGAATTCTTATTAGCAATTTTATAGTACAATGATACAGTACAAAACTAGACGATAGTTACTATAGACAAAAACATTAAAGCTGTCGCCAGGCGTAGGAGAACGGGTGGGAGCGTATCGAGATGTGTTTTTAGAAATTAAAAGATGTAAGGTGTCAGTTTAAATTTATTTTAAAGGGATTTAATTACAAGCAAAATCTTTTTATTAATGTTCCCTGTTAGGTGGTGGCGGTGGTGGCTTTCTCTCAAATGGAAGAAGCTCTACGCAGTTTGGTGGTACCATGGGGAATGGCGGAGAGGGAGGCCAAGGATTTATTCAAGGAGGAGTGGGTGGAAGAGCCTGGTATCACAGTGCTGTTGGAGGATTTGGAGGAGGTGGGGGAGCTTATGGAGCTGGGGGTGGTGCTGGAGGTGGAGGAGGTTACTCTGGAGGGAGTAGCGGAAATAATGAAAATGACTCCTGTGGAGGGGGAGGAGGATCCTACAATGATGGAAAAAGTCAACGGAATGAATGTTGTTACAATGCAGCTGGACATGGTCAGGTGACCATAACATTCATCTAGGTTACGCTCAACAATGTTATAGCCATCATGCAAATACAAATACGCCATTTGTGATCAAATTTTCGGTTTTCTTTTTGTTGATGTTGTTTTTAATATGTGAGAATGAATATATGAAAATCATATATTTGAACTGCAGATTAATGATTAAATATGTGACTGATCATCGCATCTTTTGTTCTTTTACGTTTCTGCCAATATCCCTGCTGTCGCGTCTTTGTTTGAAAACGCTACGCTTCACTTTCCTTTTACCGGCTTTCCTAACAGGCACAAGAATCCCTTGTTGTGGGCGTGAGAATTGGAATCAAATCTGGCTGCGAATTGAATTTTTTCTCACCTTTACTATGATTCGCAGTCTTTTAGAGATTTCAATGTCCTGAAAAACATCGCACCACAAATTTGAACCCCTGACAGGTACCACTAGCAACCCGTTACTTTGTACGGAAGTACCTCCGGAGGCTTTTTTGACATCGACACACAACTGTCGATGCATTTTATTCTTACCTGTCACCTGAAAAGCGAGTGTTTTCGGAAATCTCAGCCTTTATAGATAAAGATTTCTTTCTAATCACCTTTTCAGAGTCCAAAGCTGGCAAAAGAGAGAGAGAGAGAGAGAGAGAGAGAGAGAGAGAGAGAGAGAGAGAGAGAGAGAGAGAGAGAGAGAGAGAGAGAGAGAGAGAGAGAGAGAGAGAACAAAATGAGTTTTCAAACAAAGGCAAGTCTAGTGTGAACGGCCATCTGACCGCATGTAATACAAACTGTTTCAGAGGACATTTTCAACGATTCTTCGATCGATCACGATCGACCTAACATGATTGCGCGTTTAGTCAAACGGACGCCTTGTGGATGGTTTACCCATCGCATGTTCAGTAATTCACAAAGTTTTGGTATGCTCCAAAACCAAGTTATCGCTTGATTGTTTTTTTCTTTCTTTCTTTCTTTTTTTTTTTTAACCAATTCACTTGAAAAAGAAGTTGCACGGTGAAAACGATGTTTGTTTTATAACTGGAACAGTGCTCACTTCTTCTAGGTGAGTTTGCACTCTCAGAAAAGTTAAGGGCAAAACTGCTTTGTCTTCTTCAATATGGTGGAAGTTCAATTAGGAAGACTTTAATCTTGTGGAAAATGTCTTTCTGTTTAGGAACCGTCTGATTAAGTATGAACTTTAATTATTATAAGCCATAGAAATGCATTTAAGGCCGACGGTGCATCTTAACGCAGGGGAATTTTGCACGGTCTATAACTATGTGGCAAAAAGAGCTTAGGTAAGGTTTTAAAGGGTTCTGCTAAGGAATAATGAGATCTGAAAAGAAATTGGGGGTAATCACACATTTTCAAAGACAATTGAGCAACAGTCTTTCTTAAAATTAAAAGGCAATTTTTATAATCCTTAAAATGCGCGGTTAGCCCATTTTTTATTGAAGTTATTACCATTACTAAAATCAGGTTTTCTCTCATAGTCATACTGACAGCACCAAAAATGTCTTTCGTTTTGAAAGCACCCCTCCGTATAATATGCAGTAATAGTAAAATGTACGGTCCTTAGCACTAAAAATCTACCACTTTTCTAGCAATAGGAAGGTTATCTTTACAAGCACTAATGCAAAATGTTGTTAGACAGCATTTCTAGCTAACATCTTAGATGACCTTAGATAGCAACCGGGCATAACATCTGTTTACCAATCTTGATAGTAGTGGTTTGTGATGAACAACAGCAATGGTAATAGCTCCTTCAGAGTTGTGTTTTTCCACAGTCACTGTCGTTAAGGAACAGCAACAAGCTTCAATAATACTGTGGACCAATCAAAACTTTAATCGGATAAAAGCAAATAGCGTTACGTGTCTTTTAATTGATTGAGAAAATAGCTCTAGTTTATTTTGACAGTTAGAGGGCGATACGTGTCAAAACATGCATTCGATACCATCTATACACTCGATATCGATATGTGTAACGATACGCTCCATCCAGGCTCAAGGTTTAGGAGTAATGAAACAAAGTAGAAGAAAATAGCTGTTGGACGTGGTCAATAAGGCCGTTACAGTTTTATTTTTTTCGTATTCCTTATAGAGGGAGTCATGAAATAATTGTAAGGTATCGATTGAATCGCTTTAATTGAACGTGAGAACACATGCATGCAGAGTTATGCTTCCAATCATTTGTGAACAGTAGAACCACTGTTGTTTGCTTCTTGGTTATTCCGAGTTAATAGCGAATAGCAGCCCTACAATCCCGAAATCTGTCTGTTGACGTACTTGTGCTGTGCGTTGATCAACTTGTTGCTTAGCAGAAGACTAATCAGCGACCTGTTTGGAAAGGTTTTCAATGCAACAGGTCCCGGATCCAAGCGCGTTTTTAAGGTTAGAAGACGCAAGCTTTAGTATCTTGCTAATCATTTGAGCGTTTGTTTCCAAATCATGCAACGTTGCATCCCATAGGTACTGAAGATAAAGACGTCGCGCCCAAGTTGTTCTGGGATAAACAAAAATCAGGCACTCACTTGAAAGTGAAGCTTCATCCGGAAAATGCCAAATTTGAACTTTATGTAGTTGAACTGAATATATTCACTTTATCGAGTAACGAGAAAACTCGGGTTAAAAGTCCATTCTTCAAATAGTTTACTTTCCTCAAATTAATTAGGATTAACCAAAAAAGGGTGAATGCAGACAGCCCAGGTATTTTTAACAATCACCACTCACAGATTGAGGTTGCGGGATTGATCGAACGACGGTTTAGGTTGACCCAACTTAAGTGACATTTGTAGTAGCAATGGCTTTTCACGTAAGCTTTAATGTTTTGGCCCCATTTATACCAACCCGGATATATTTAAACACGTACCTTTTGTTTCTTTGGTTTTGCCTTTTGTTCCCGCACAGCGTTTCCAGTCGCCAAAAATGGAACTGTTCAAAAAGCTGAAATCAAAACAGTCATGACATCTTAAGATCAAGTAAAGTTCGCATGGTCTGCCATGCACAGAAGTTTTTCTGGAGCTGAAGAGTTCTTTTAGTAAGAACGGTGAAAACGATACGGAAAATATAGAGTGAACATAAGACACTTAGTCCGTTTTGTGGAACTTGGCGAAATGGTCTAATCGGTATAAGCATATAAAATTTTCCGTGGAAAGAGAGCTGGCGTAAGAGGAAACTATTTCAGGCCGGTATGTAATCAAGAATGTTCTTATAAAAAAATGGGCTGCAAGAATAAGGATCGCTTTCTTTCGTGCTAGAGCAAAAGCATTAATAGTGTTTTCGAGAGGTGGGTAAAAGGAGCCCTACGCACGTTTCACGGGCATCAAAAAGTAGAAATAACACATCACGGTTATTAAACTTCCGTGTTCACGTTTTACGGAAACTACGAAGCAAAAACATGCCCAGTTCCCATTTTATTTCGTTTCTTCACTGGTCACGAAAACTTAAAAACACTAACGCTTAATCCCGTATCACGCAGTAACCCCTCCTCCCACCCCCTTCTTTTAAAGACTGAAAAGATAAGAATACCTTGATCCGTGGAATTGGCTTAATTTAAGATGTGTGACTGTGCATGTTTGCTAAACGGCAGAAAAACGTATTATCTCCGTCGGTAAATCATAAAGCAACGTCCTCACGCGCCCTTGTCAAGGTTTCGATGCAACTTCAGTTGTCTTCTCTTCTCCGTCGGCCATTAATTGAACACTCCAGCAATTTGTATACACTTTGGCACTTATTCCAAAGGATGAAGCAGCATGGGGCTTTTCCTGCATGTTGGAACTGCAAATGTTTCCTACAAATTTGATTCATTGTCGCCGCTAGACACACATCTCTATGCTAATAACGGAGAGAGTATAATTACTTAATGTTGATTTGTCGAGGAAGGGGAGATTTTTTTCTTCTTAATTGCCCTTATGAAGAGGGCAAAATTTCTCGCTCCCGATTGGGCGAGCACCAAAAATACTCACCTCTGATTGGCTGAACACACCGCTTTGACATCCAGTTGGTTTCTTCATTTTGAGCAAACCAACTTCATCGTCTTCGAAGTTTTGTCTATTAATGCACGTTGCATTCGCTAAAAAAGGCAAGAGCTAGCCTTAGAAGCAAATCCGGAAGGTGAATTTTCGAGTGATAGAAGAAAGACCAAAACATTTTCCTCATGTAAAGCTTAAAACTTGGATGGAATTGCATGAAGCTCGGCCCGGCGTGGCGGAATTATTACAACAAAATGACTGATGATGCTGCATGATGATGATGATCTTGCACCTCACCAAAAAAGGTCACAGAACAGTTTACCATTAATGGGAGCAACCAGTAGGTCAAACTTGGTGGAAGAAGTTCTTTCTTTGGACACTGAAACCGTTTGCTATTTTTGTAGAGATTCCAAACCATGACGATGGAAACAGGGAGGTTTGCGAGCGGAGAAGCCTTGATCTGTTAGAGGGATCCGGAGACATGCTTCCCCGCGGAAAATTTTGAAAATATCTCCAAGATGCCATTTCCTGCATTTCGAGATCATATTAACTGGAAATTTGCCTTGGATAACCAGGTGGTCATACTTGCAAATGGCGCAGACCTCCGTCTCGCACAAGTCGAAGCAAATCAGTCGATTGCCACGAAAAAAAAAAAGAACCGCGGGCTCAAGCTAGGGTAAACGAAAATCAAAGGCTCTGTGAGCCAACACGTAAATTGAATAAGCAAATGCAATTTATGTGTTCTTGATAGAAATCGATGTTTGATTTTAAAACGCACAAAACACGCGAAGAATATTAAGGATCTTCAAAACTAATTTTTACCGCCGAATGCACTTTGAACTGATAGATTATATTTTTTACTTGTTATATTCTACAGGTGTAACATTAGCTAACTTACACCTTCATGCGTAGCTAAACCTTAAAGCTTATTAAATATTCAAAACGGGTTATTTATTGGCGCACGCTAACCACAAATATTTATTAAATATTCAAAACGATTTTTTTTTTCAGTTAAATTTTCTGCGTGCGTAAAACTTTGTATCTCGCTTTGTACTCATTGCTTTACATTAATTTTAATATCTTTGGAAAGCTAAATCAATATGCTATTCGAATTCCGAAACCATGTTTGCGTTAACCGTAAAATAAAACTGCCTTTTGTCCACGCGTGAGTACCAATTTTAGCATGCGGCCAAAGCTTTAAATGCGTTTCCGGTACACAACTTTACGAACTTGAAAAATATATTTTAAAACACTTTTAAGATTACCATTGGCTTCTTTTTCATCAGTCCACTATTCTCAGTAACGAAGGTCGCCATTTCGCTTGTTCATTACTCGCCAAAGACTATCAAATACACGGACAAGCCTTAAAACAGAAAAATCGACAAACCGAGCGAGCGAGTGCCATTCTCCCCTCCTCACTACAACTCGCTCTTGCGCGTGCGCAATTCACGAGTTTAAAAGGAGAGAATCGCGCAGAAACAAATATCGAAACTGTCAAGAGAGGCAAAAACTACACGAAATACAGCAGGAAAACAACAAATCATGATGTTTTTAAGACTTAGGAAGCAGGGAAAACATTTTTCCCCTTTCGAAAGGAAAGTAAGTAAAAACGAAAGATCATAGAGTGGAAACGGGAGGCCGAAAACGATCACCAAAAAACAGGAGGGTTGGCATATCTTTTTTACGGGTGCGATTTTTTTTAAGTGGATGCGTATTTTCAAGCAGTAGAAACCTCTACAGAACAGGTGAACCATATAACTTAAAGCTTAATATTTGGTTTAATGGCAATTTTGAGCGGTGGAAACGGGAGGCCGGAAACGATCACCAAAAAACAGGAGGGTTGGCATATCTTTTTTACGGGTGCGATTTTTTTTTAAGTGGATACGTATTTTCAAGCGGTAGAAACCTCTACAGAACAGGTGAACTATATAACTTAAAGCTTAATATTTGGTTTAATGGCAATTTTGAGCAATTCCTAAAAACACAACACAAGTGATATTAATCCTTAATTTTACTCGGCCCCATGCGATTACCTATACTAAATATGACGTTTGATAGATTTGCGTTGGGAAACATGTTAAATAAATACTACAGATTTTTAGCTATACCATGCTACAGGATATACTCAAACCAACCGAATTGCACAAAATCCGTTGTGTCATCGTCGGTAACACACCTAACGTTTCCATTCTACACTCAACTTACGTTGTACTGAATGCATTCTGTATTTTCATATGCAAAACTTTCCTGAGGTATACCATGGAAATACCTCACTTGTCATTTCCTGGTATATACATTCACCCCAAGGCTCACATGTATAGCAAAAAAATAGAGGTGACTCGTGGATATTCCATACGATACCACTCGAAAGCATTCTTCAACAAGCTCATACTTATAGCTGTTTTCACGGTTGGTGAGCGCGTACGATTTTTATTCACAAGTTGAGTGAAACAAACGAACGAGCGCAGCGACTGAGTTTGTTTTACGCAACGAGGGAATAAAAATCGTACAAGCGAACTAACCGTGAAATAGGGATACCTCACAAATTAATGTGTTTTGGTAAGCTGAAGCCACTCTAAGGGCACTAAGGCCACATGGTAGCGGGCATTACCCCTTAAATCTACCAAAGCAAAGATTGAGCCTAAGCATTAGCAGCCATGGACAGCTGTTTCGGCCTTGTTAGGCTTCATCAGCATGGCATAGCTAATACTCAGGCTCAAGTACCCACATATCCATAAAACAACCAGTGAAAACTTGAGCCTGAGCATTAGCTATGCCATGCTGATGAGGCCTAACAAGGCCGAAACAACTGTCCATGGCTGCTAATGCTTGGGCTCAATCTTTGCTTTGGTAGATTTAAGGGGTAATGCCCGCTACCATATGGCCTTAGTGCCTTTAGAGTGGCTTCAGCGTACCAAATCACATTAATTTGTGAGGTATCCTTGTCACTCCAGCCACATCCCACAAGCTCTGCGTTTTCACTAACCGTGAAATAACTTTAATTTATTATATAATTTATTATATACAAACCGAGATTTATAAGCGAACAAAACTCAAAGATGTACATACCTTTATTTTCTTTCACAGGAAAACAACGCGCAGTCAAGCCGCCTCACAGTTCGAGAGTTGCACTGAAATGGCTTCGTTGTAAAATACTTAACATCTTAATTATCAACCAAAAATGCCGTAAAAAGGCAGAACTAGTTAGAATAAAATAAATCATCCTGAAAATATGTCGAACTAGTTCTTCAGAAGTTCAGAATTTGAAATACAGAAGTGAAAACCCGAGACTTCACTTTTTGTTTTTGTTCAGCTCTTGAAGAGTCAACTCGTCCATTTGTCTCGTTTCGCTTTTCAAAACAAGAAATTCGTGGAACAGAGCAACAGCATGGTTTTCAATTTCTTGTCCGTCTATGAACTCTTCTACTAATAAATCTAGGCTCTGAAAACGGTTAGTCTGATTTGAAGCCATCTTTTTAAAGCTCTTAAAAATGTGCGATTTGTCAGTCGAGAGGAGCGACGAGCGATCGACATGGTTTTGTTCACTAGTGAAAATAATCATATAGCCAATCAGAGCGATGAAACATCGTTTTTCACTAGTGAAACAAATGGCATGACCAATCAGCTGACTTCTCTAAAGCGAAGAGACTATTTTTATCTCGATGGTTTTTGGCGCTTAAATCTCGGTATGTATATAATAAAGTACGTTACATATCACAGTTGATTTATTGACCATAACTAAAGAACCAGCTCTGTGACCCCATTTAAATTGTTGGGAAACAATTATCATAATAAAATACAACTTTTTGTATAGTTTCAAACGTTTTGTATGAGCGGATCAAGGGCCACATTAAATTTTCCCTGTGTTCCATGTTACTTGTGACTGGGAAATCTGGGAAATCTGCTAGCAGTGTAGTTTTCTCTGCCTAGTTAAAACAATATCACAGAGTCTTGTTTTGCTGAATCGGATTAAATGGAATAAATTGTACCATGAGTGTACAGAGTGAAGAATGACATTGGGATAAATCCCTTGCCTTCTTTCTTCATTTCTTCTTTCATTCATTCATGATCACGCATTCATTTATTCATTTTTCATTAATTCACCTTTATTTGTTCATTCATCTGTGAATAAAATTCTTTCTTTCATTTTTTCCATTTTATCTTATTCGATTCTTAATTTATTCATTAATTTACATATTTTTTTCATTCATTAATTTTAAATTCAATCTTCCTCAAGTAATGTCTGTGTTCTTCGATAATTATTCATTTACTCCTTCATTCAATCCTTGATCGGTATTCATTCGTTCGTTCATTCATTTATTCATTCAATGATTCGTTCACTGTTCCATTTATTCGTTTGTGTCTATACATTCGTTTTTCATTCATTCCTCATTCTTAGTTCATTTAGTCATTCATTTGTCATTATTTGTTTATGTATCCAATTATAATCAATCAGTAATCCCTATATTCCTCATTGCTATTCAATTATTTCTTCATTCAATCCTTGCTTCTTATTCATTCATTCATTCAGTCAGTCAGTCATTCATTCATTCATTATATGGCCTCAAGACTGTTAATGTATTTTAAAAGTCTCTCTGCTTTTCTGATGCATGTCATATATGCTCCATGAACTGTTCCGTAAAACTGACGATGTGTTCCCTCACCGGCAAGCATTAACTGAAGAGACGAGGAATCCTTTGAACCAGCAGACACACAGGGTAGAGGTGAAGCGAGAGAGTCAAAGTCACTTCCCCTGGCCTCTCTGGACAGAAATTTATATGATCCTCTTGTCCATGGGTTTGATGTCCATCATGTCATGTGGACATTCTTAAGACGTGGTAAAGATTTCAGAGTGGTACATTTTCTAATAGCTGCAAGACAGATGCGTGCCACTTCCTCAGGGGACGTGGTTTCATTGCCTTGAAACCAAGCCACGAGAACATTAGACCCCGGATGAGTGGTTTGAAATAAGTGCAGTCGGCGGACCCAGGAATGATGTAACATTTCTACTTCCATGTTACACTGTAGTCTATTCGGTGCATGGTCAGCATGTCCCAGATCATTTTCGCATTTTTTCTTGTTCTCCCAAACAAGGTGAATACTACATTCGTCTGAAGACCAGAAACGTTCCTCAAATTCGATAAAATCTTGACAACAAACTTAAAACCAAGATTCTGTATGGCACTGATTTTGTGAGTAGGTAATGGGGGACAAAACAATGACCGATACTTCTCTTTGAGAACACCAAGAGAAGCCGTCAATATAACATGATCTGCATCAAATGATTTCCCATTACTACAGAGTACATTCACTGGATAATGCCTTTTTAAAGTACTTGGTTTACTACAACTCGTCCAATCAATTTGTATCACGCCGTGGTTGAGACGGATAACACCAACTTTAAGTCCTGTTTGCAATGCTCTCACTACGCTGTCATATCCGCTAGGAGTTGGGCAGAAATGTGAACCGTCTAGGTCAATGTACCCTCCAAACTCTTCAAGGTTTAAGTCTGTTAGAGAGTCACAGCCAGACAAATTACAGTCCCTTTCTCGAAGAAATGAAAACACGGCACGCTTTACTGCCTTGGTTTCTGTACTGTCTGATGTACATGCCTCAAAATAAGATTGGAAACCTTGGTTTAGATAATCGCCAACCGTCACTTTGGAGCCACGCTTCGCTTTTGGAGCCACGCTCAAATTTGGCAACATTCCTCATCTTTGAAATATCTTCAGTCTCCAAGATCACAAAAAACATCAAAAAGATCTGTTAGAACTTGATCATCGATATGAGGCTGAAGTTATATGTTGATTTGGGGTTTTTCTCTGCTGCTGTCATTCGCCCATTCCTTGTTAATATTTGCCTTGCTGAGAAGTCTCAAGTCACAAGCCAGCTTGAATATAGGATTTCCAATTGTCCCATGAATCCATGCAGCACCAAACTCGACCTGAATGGCTCCAACTTTGCCTATGTGAATTCTACCCCCCCCCTCCCCACTCGCTCACTTGACTCTAGGACGCACACCTCAACTTGCCCAGACTGTTGCAACCTGCAAGAAGCGGCCTTTCCTGCTATACCTGCACCAGTAATCACAACTTTACTTTTCTTTGGCTTTGCTGCGTTGAAAAGTAAATAAAAACAAACTCAATCGGAGAGGAGATGCAGTCATGCCAACCTCTATTCGCTAATATGGAGATGTTTTTGTGTCATTCATTTACCCCGTTCAGTTATTATTCTACGAGGGATTCCTAGATATGAAATGATAAATAGCCAACGAGGTGCGTAGGAAACATGCAGTTGTTCACATGCAATAAACGAAAAGGGCGCGAAAACCTTTCGACGTGTTGCAACGTTTCTGGGAAAAGTTGAATGAAGTCAATGAAACTCCCTTATTATAGGAAATTAACGATGCACGTTGACAACGCGAAGAAAATTTACGTTACACAAAATTAACGCGAATTTTCCAAAAGTTTGGTTTACATACATCAAACTATCGCGAAATGTTATCGCGACATGAGGGACACATCCCCTCGTGTGCGGTGACACCTTTTTCACTCGTGTAACATGAATTTTGTACAAAATGTGTCCCTGCACGGTGTTCAACTTGTTGAACTTCATGGGACATGTTGCGGGGACAAATTTTCCACAAAATTTATGTTGCACGAGAGAAAACGTGTCAAGACATTCGAGGAGATATGTCCCTGAAACATCTACTAGGGATATGTTACAGCTATATTTTCGTGTGTGTGTGCAAGTCGTCAAGTCGTGATCCTTCCCCTGATTCATTTTCCTGCTACACTTCCCAGCTAGATAACCCCTAATGTGTACAGTTTATAAATGTGTCGCTGCTACGTTTTGTAGCAACATGTTCATGCAACAAATCCCCTCTTGTGTGCCCACCTTAAGGGGCGAGGTGAAATCTATGAAATGCAAACTGTCTCCACTGGTTTAAGGCGGCTTGGAAATCCCCATAGAGGTGACCGTGCAGTGGGAGGATGAACGGGCCATGGAAATTTTAAGAAGAAAGACTGAAGAAGTTAGCTAACATCCCGGGGAAACAGATCAATACAAACACCACTCGAAAGACATTTTGAACTCTATTCTTAAAGAAGAACTGTCAGGCAGTGACTCCAAGGCGTGATAAAGGAGCTATAAGCAGACGAGGTTTCGTTATTGAGATAAAGGTGCTGTAAAACTGTAAGATTGTGTGATTTAAATTAACATCGACGTAATATAAGATCCATTACATTAACGTGATTTTTTTTATATCGCGTTAATAAAGTGCATCGTTAATTTCCTATAACTGAGGTAATCTAGAAGAACGTAGAAGCTTCAGTTTGGGGGAGAAAAAGGGGCTCTATTTAGCGGCTGTGAACTGTTGTAAATGGTCAGTGGTTTAATAGAAATTATTTTAATCATTGCTTAAAGTGGATGGAACATCTTTCACAGAAGCTAAGATGAACAACCCGAAGGAAGCGAGGTGTTATCCATACAAACAACGGCGCCATGTGACCATTTGATCAATATGGACGCATGTATTTTAAGTTGATTTTGATAGACTGGAACATTGCCTCGCCAAAACTGGTCAGAAAAAAGATGCCTGAGGGATATATACATGCAAGAGAAATGTCCAGGTTATGCTTCAACAAATGGCTTCTTGAAATTTGTGTGATGCGTAGCACAAAAACCCGACTCGCGGCGGAACGAAATAACAAGCAGCGAATAACAGCAACGACTCTTCTCATTTTTAGTCTTTTTACAACTATATACTATAAACTATATTTAAGTACGAAAAAAACGTTTATAAATGTATGCTAATTACGAGCTTTGTGAATTGTCCGCGCTCTCAAATATTTTTTAATCACAGCTACTTAGGAGGCTCGATGTGCATTGAGAACGTTTTGCTTTCATGATAATTCCTTGAACAGAGAAAAAAGTACAAAAGTTTAATATTTCCTTATAGAGCTTGAAGAAATTAAAAATTCAGGAATGAACAAAACCGGCCTTCATAACTTTATTTGCTATTTACTTGAAAACGCTCTTACAGGCTATTTTTTTTAACTTGGCCTGACAAGCTGTGGAACATGAGTAGCTTACACTCTTTTATTTCGAAATAATTGGCACACGCGTTACGGTTGCTATGGTAACAGCTGTTGCTTGGAAACCAATGAGAAAACAAACTTTTTTCATACGTCGAAAAAATGTTGTAGAGTCAAGGAAACCGAAGCTTGTCATCTATAGGAAATTTTGAATTTCAAATGATGCGAGCCTCCCTAATTGCATTCTAGAAAATTTTATGTTCTACAGTTTTAAGGACCACTTTTCAGGGTAAAAATTCGTCAAATCAGTACAAGGGGAGAAGGGCTGGTGCAGTTGTGGCGCAATGGTGAGAGCACTCGCCTTCCACTAATGTGGCCTGGGTTCGATTCCCCGACTCCGCGTCATATATGTGGTTTGATTTTGTTGTTGGTCCTCTTCCCTGCTCCGAGAGGTTCTTCTCCGGGTACTCCGTATTTCCTCTCCTCACGCTATCAAACTTAAGCAAGTTGATTTGATTTGATTTTGATATGATTTGACAAGAAAAATAAATAGCGATAGAACTAACGATATTCTAAATACTAATTCAGTAATCCTACTTTCCATGAATGCCGTATCTCTGAGTTAAAATAGGTGATTTAGCTAAAAGGTGATACGAGCCAAATTTAATCCTTTTGTTGTTGTTAAGAAATTACCATAGCAATCTGTTTTATATTTGGTTTTGTTTGACATGCTACCGATTGCAGAACATTACTTTTTCGGTTTTAACCTTCACTACAACTACGTAATGATGTTTGCTTTCTCTTTTCTTTAACGTGCCAAAACTTATAACTTTCAGCTACTCAGAGCACGGAATTCGATGTTTTAATTTGTTATATGAGAATATTGAGTAGTTCCCAATTACTCACTGAGAATATAAAGAAATGATCGCCGTTTTGCTTGTAACGAGTACTTGGATAATAGTTTGCCAACCTTTTGAGATTCACTCAAACACAAAGTCAAATATTATCAAGGATGAGGCCCAGTAGACCTTTTCAGCTTGTAGATTTTGTTTTCCCAAATGTAGACCACGTGATGTTACCCTAGAGAACTGTTTCTTTGAAAATTTCTTCTTATTCACGTGCATATGTACGCACAATTTATGAAAAATCAAAAGGCAAATACCCTTGGGAAGATCACGTGGTCTACATTGGGAAAACAAAATCTACAAGCTAAATTGGTCTATTGGCCATGTTCCAAACGAGTAAGGGCCTGGGAACGAATCCAAACTTCATTGAAAATCAATTGCATTAAATTAAATCGATTTTCATTTGAAAGGGTATTTCAAAATAAGTACTTTCAGCAAGTTTGAGCAAGTTTAGTCGAAAAGTCACTAGTTAACATGCATTTAGATCTTTAAAAAATCCCATAAAAATGTCTCTATTTAGGAAAGTTTGTCCCTCCAAACCATAAAAAGTCTCTAATTTTCACAATTTTAAAAAGCTTTCGTTTCAGCTCCAATTCTACTGAACAGCGTCAAAGTTGGTTAGGTGACCATTTTTGAGATGCTCTTTCATTCAGTGTAAACAACTTTTTTCTAATCGATAAATTTTAAAACTCGTCCCCAGGCCCTCACTCGTTTGGAACATGGTTAATGGTTTCCTGTCTGGTTGAGATAATGTATGAGAGAGCATTTTTCATTTCGTGCTGACTAGACAGTGATGTTTTCGTAAGAAAAGTTTCTTTGTTGAAGTGAACAAAATGAAAACGGTTTTGTTCTGTTAGGATGCACAAGACTATTAAAACAATAGCTGCCTCTTTTAATTGCTTTTTTGTTTGTTTGTTTGTCTTTTTGTTTTGTTTTTTTTTGGAGGTCCACTTGCATTTGATTACTGTATGTAGAAGATCGCACTATGCCTTGGAACGGTAACTTTTAATAATCCCTTTGTTTTTCTTCATTTGTTTTGCTTTGTTTTGTTTCGTTTTTTTTTTTTTTTCTAACTCCCTTTTAAAATGTGTCTGTCAAGAAAATCCTTTACAAGGTAACAAAAAACACTTGCCAGAGGTTATTAGTACTTATGTGCGGTTGTTTTTGTTTGGTTTACGCATGAACGTCCGTAACTCAAAACACAAGTACTCGATTTGTTTTCATTTTTGCTCTCTCGCCTTTTTTGTAACAAAAAATGCGATAAGCAACTACTCGACAATAACTAAGTTTCTTTCTCTCAAGAATTATTTGCTTGATTATTACGTTGCAATCGATGGCGATGTTTTGTTTTGATAAACATTCATGCTCCGATTAAGGACATACACGACAAAAGCTGCACAGAAGTGGATTTCTTTTCAAAGAAAACGTAAATAGCTATTTTACCAAAATAGTTCAATAACTAGAGCGATCGTGCGTCGTGATATTTTTGAAGGGCGCGCGTGAACGGTTGAAACACGGAGGCTCGCAAAGTAAGGATATATTTTAATTCATCCAATGTAGTACTGTCTTGATGTACAAAAAGGAAAATAAAACAAGCAACGAAGAAGGTGTCAGGTTGTTTTTACGCAGGTTGAACAATTGCAGTACTTTCAAACCAGAGCAGCGTGCGAACGGTTTGAAATTCCCTTACAGGAGCCTTTTTCAGTAATTATCGAAAATCCTTCTACTGAAGCGAAAATTCGACTTGATTTTTGTTTGCCCCAAAAGACCCTTTTGCAGAACTTTTTTTCAAAAATGTTATTCAGAAGTCTTAGCGATTTTTTTATTTCTTTTGGAAAAAGACAGGAAAGTTTGAGATAGGCCTTAACGTGCCCTAAACCCCAAGGAAAGTTATGCAAATGACCCATTTTCAAAACTCTCGTACAAGGCATTTGCAGTAACAAAAAACTGAAGGTCTTTTATCTATACCAGTGCTGTTAATTATTCATTGAAATAGATAAATTTAACTAAAGCACCAGCTTACCTTGTAACTTAGGAAAAAAAGGTTTATTTTCCTTGAGTGCTGAGAAAATTAAAACACGTCGCTGACATGAATAAACGACTATTAAAGATATCTACAATATGTCTTCTGTGGACGATGCAGGGCTTACCTATTCCTGAGAGTGCCCTGTCATCTATTTTCGTATTTTCCAAACCTTACAACCGATCCTGTGAGGCAAACGAAATATAAATGGTTGCTTTATATGAGCGAGCTCAATGAAAGCTCATTACAACTATTGGACGGTTGTCATGCTAAGGAATCAAGTTACTCTCTTGCACATGAACCGGGTGCGTGAGATGTTTCAGCGTTTGTTTTAATAGATATATTTACCAAATTCTCAAAACCAATACACTGGACAACTGCATGTGATGATTGTTTCAATTATGCACGGAAATTGGCGTACAGCGTGCCTGGCAGTAGTACAGTGCTTGTAATAATCGCCCATTATCCTAAAAGATTCTGCTTGGCCAACAAAATTATGCTCAAATTCTTCTCGGTACAATACTTTTTCTTTAAGCAAATTCATACATGAAATCTATCACTCATTCACTCATCCCCTTCCTGTCGGGTGGCCCATACGGCCTCCAAGAAATCTATCAACATATATGAAGACTGCAGCTGAGACAAAATTATGCGAGCTCCTTCTAGCGGTGAGCTAAGACCTATCCTGGCTCCAGAGACCCGTTGAAAGAAAAATAAATATCCCTAGAACGAAAAAAATAGCCTCTGGCACCCAGGATAGCTAAGACCCAGTGGGATGATTTGAATATGGTGAATATAGTTATTACTATTTTTTTCTGAGGATCTTTTTTCCATCTACTGTTTTGTACGTCTGTTTAAATTTGCATCACATGATTTTTGGTTATTTTTCCCAAATTCTGCTCAAAATATAGTATTTCGCCGGCAGAATGCTCGCTGCAGGAAGCAATGCCCAAAATTATGCCAACTTATCAAAGTGTGTCAATGCTGCTCACGAAATGACAGTTTTTCTTAGGAAAAGATAATGAGTAAAAATTTCAAATATGTTTAAAAAAGGATGCTCAAGTGTGTCTTTAACGTTATTCACTATTATATTAGATCAAATTTTGGTGGAAAAAATGCCTATGTGTAATAAACACTACGGAGTTTCATTTACACCATGCCACGTGACAGAGCGGTTTTCAATTGAGTGTCGAAAGTAATTTTCGTTTGCTTTGGTTTTGCATTGCTTCGCTCTGTGATTGGCTGGCAAAACTCGTGCTATTTTCTCAGCCAATGAGCAGCAAAACCAGAGCCAATCGCGTGTTTTGAGTCGGTTACATGTAACTGCTTCGAATTCTCACTGGCTCGTTGCGTTGTTTCGGTCTGTTGTGATTGGCTGGAGTAATTGCTTTGGGTTTGGTTTTACAGGCCGTTGTAATATAGTCGGCAATCCACCTTACCTTCCCATTCTGCACTGAACTTATGTTGCACTGGTTGTATGGTACTATAAATTTGCTATATTTTCATATCCAAAGCGCTCTTGAGGTATGCCATGGAACTATCTCATTTGTCACTTAATTTTATCTGGTATATACTCACTCGCCCAAATGCCCTCTTGCCCTCCAAGAAATTACCGGTGACTCGTGGAATATTTAACAATTATCCTGCGAAATCGCACGGAATTTCGCCTGATACTTAGGCGACGAGGCTGTAGGCCGAGCTAGCTTAAATAAGGCCGGGATCTTCGGCAAGATTGAGCAGGATAACTGTTGTTTTATCCAAAGCAATGATTACAAAACAAAGTTTATTGAGTTTATTACAAAAAAGAAAATGGAAAAACTGCCATTTTTCTTCCCAAAGCACGAAATTACTTATATCGCAGGATATCTGTCGAGTGCGCGTGACGAATATCGAGAGCAACATGACCATATTTTGAAAGTGTTACGATGTGTTGACGATATAATGATTCGGCCAATCATAGCGCGTGAAATTATTTGAACATTTTATTAAGTGGTTTTAGTCGTAGTGGTACGTAGTGCTAGTGCTAGTGCTAGTGCTAGTGCTAGTGCTAGTGATAGTGCTAGTGTTAGTGCTAGTACTAGTGCTAGTGCTAGTGCTAGTGCTAGTGCTAGTGCTAGTGCTAGTGATAGTGATAGTGCTAGTGTTAGTGCTAGTGCTAGTGCTAGTGCTAGTGATAGTGCTAGTGCTAGTGTTAGTGCTAGTGCTAGTTGCAGTGTTAGTTCTTATTGCTGGTGCTAGTGTTAGTGGTGCTAATTCTGGTGCTAGTGTTAGTGCTAATGGTTGCTGTTGTGGTAGTGGTGGTAGTGGAAGTGGTGGTAGTTTCAGTGCTAGTGCTATTGTTGTTGTTGTTGTGGTGGTGGTGGTGGTAGTGTCGTGGTAGTGGTGGTCGAGGTTGGTTGTAGGCTAGTGGTGGTAGTTGCAGTTTTAGTGCTAGTGCTATTGTTGTTGTTGAGGTGGTGGTGGTGGTGGTGGTGGTGATGATGGTGGTAGTGGTTGTGGTAGTGGTAGTTGAGATAGGATTGGTAGTAGTTCAGTCCAGTGATGTTACTGTACATAGTCAATTTGATACCAGAATGAAGAAAGCTATCCGTTGTTTGAACTGACTAGTACTGGGGTCTGCTCGGTCAGTCGAAAACTATGGGAGCTCCTGTTGAAAATCGCGGTATCAGATATTTTCTCTTGGCGTACTTCCCGCCACGTTTAGATTTTGATCAATATCCGGATACCTGTATGGTTTTTAAATTTTCTTTAACTCCGCAGATCTGTCCAAAATCACCTGATTCCTCAAGGAACGAATTAGAGAAGACGATTGGCGTGGTACTCTTGCGTCTGTGCAAGTGCAAGAATTAAGCCATACCTTCGTCTGTGTAGGTTTTCTTGTTTTGAATTAATTTTGTTTAAAATATATATTTTATCTAGTATAGAAAATCGCAACTGAGGTACATTGGCATAGTGATTATTCGAGATAAATAAAGTAACTTAGATATATACTTAGATTAATTACGTAGAAACTCAAGCAAAAGAATAAACTTCAATAAAAGTTGAGAAGTTGTTTTTGTTCTTGCCGCCGTTGTAGTTAATCTCCATTTAGTAGACAGATTTTGAAATTCCAGTGTGAAATTGGAGGAGGGAGCCCAGCGTAAAGATATGAGCGCCGAAATAACTGCCTTTAACACAGGCACGAGAATCTACGGAACAGCTCTTTTGTGTTTATGACTACGTATATATGCTCTTCGTGGGTTCACAAAGGAAACTACACACAAATAGCAATTGTTTAAATGAAGTATCGAAAAAGCAGCAATTTTTCTTTACCAACAATTTCTCCAAAGATAAGAAAAAATCTGGCCGGAAAGGATTTTCATTTTCTACGTATTCCGTGATTTACTCCAAAACGAGCGGATAAACCGCGTGAAAAGAGCCTTCTATTGGTAAACGATTACTTAGTGCCAAATTATTTGGGCTGACCACTGAGTTCCCTGTAGAGAAGATGGAGAGCAGAATGCATGTCTTAGTCAACAGCGATAAAATAGGTGTTGTTTCTTCCGCATATGAAATAAGCTACCTGCCAAACACAAGGGACTGGTGAAGATCGCCCCGATCGAGATGTTACTGTAACAGAAATGCCACGAGTTCCTTAGATTTTAAAGGGCGCTGCAAACTGAAGATAACAAGGCCAACAGGCACACCATTTTTTTTCTTTTTTAAGACGTTAAGCCTGAGCACCCTAACATTTATTCGAAACCATTTCAGAGAAGTAACCCGCATGATAAAAGTACTACATTCAGGCACTCTTTTCTTAGCGTTTGTTGTTGTTGTTTTGTTTTATTTTTTTGTTTTTCTTTTTTTTTATGTCATGCCATACTTTCTGACGGTCAAAGAAATGATTGAAGGTGGAACAGTTAGTGGCCAAGAAGTTTGCTCCTACAGCTGCCGTCAGCTCTTGAAGGCATTCCAGTGTTTTAGGGGACTTTGATCCCTTGCGTCCCACCACGCTGCAGAATGTTATGGGATTGAAAAGCAAACTGCTACAGAATTAAGCCGTCAAATGTTTTCAGATCGCCGCTATGTAACGAGGTTCAAATGAAGTCCAGCCACATTTTCCATGACCCACACGTAAAGTCTATTGTACAACAGATTGATTAATACCTTTCTCATCTGTTTGCCCCTTTGCCAAGAATGTGACTTGAATAAAAACAAGAAACAGAAATTCTCCAAGAATTTGGAAGCGGCCTTTTTGACCATCCGAGCCGATTAATTGCATAGATAACAAAAAATGAGCATTTGTAGGTTAAAATTCCATTCCTTAAATTTCCTTTCATGTTACGAACTCGTGGTTGCGTTACACGTTCCATCGATTTATCGATCACATCATGGACCCGGATGAACCAAGGAAGGTAAGTTCTAGCCCATCATTCTCAATGAATTTGCCTCATTCCAAGAAAATTATAGTTTCAGTCACTAAGAATGTGTATATTTGCTTATTTTTTACAGCAGGCGATATTGCTTTTTGTCGCAAGTTACGGACTCGCGGTTGCGTCGGGAAAAGGAAGTTCTTTACCGTCGAACTAACTCTGAGTCAAACTTCAAGTTATTTATCAACAAGCAATGGTGGGGAGTATGCAGCCGTACGATTTCGTAGCATGATTTGATCCGAGAGGAACTAACACTGGTAAAACAAACTGGCGAGTTAACGCCACAGAGAAACGTTTCAAGGCTTACTTCATTTGGCCTATTTCTGAAAGGAATTTTAACCCACAAATGGATAAGACTTTCAGTTTTTCTAATTTTATTATTGATCCGGCCGTTGATCCGAAACTTGACCCGAGAGGAACTGGCACTAGTAAGTAACGCCACGGAGAAACGTTGCAAGGCTTATTACATTTGACCTATTTCTGAGAAGAATTTAACCTACAAACTTTCACCTTTTCAATTTTTTTTCCTTTTTTATGGTTAAAAAGCGTGTACAAAGACGTGCAACTAAACTTATCCTGAAAACTGACTTATGTTATCCTGAGAGACTTGTTAAACTAAAACTTTTACCTTTAGAATATAGAAGAGAGATTTTGGATCTTTGTTTTTTCTTCAAATGCGTTGAAGGTTATATAGATTTTAATGTTTTGTCATATGTAAATTTTAAAACACCCAAATATAATATCAGAAATACTGAAGCTACGCTGGTGAAGGGCCTTTTTAAAACCAATGTTTTTAAGTTTTCTTTTTTTAATCGTATTGTAGACTTGTGGAATTGCCTACCACTAGACATCAGAACAATTGAACATTTTTCATCATTTAAGAATAGCGTTAATAATTTTTATCTTAATAAATTTAATGTAAATAACGACAGATTTTTGTAATTAATGAACTAATTAATTAATTAATTAATGATATATTGTCTGCTTTTGTATACTGTTTGAGCTACATTGAGGCAGTTTATCTTTATAAGGAATCTTTGTGTTCTGTATAAACTGACCTAATTATTCAGATCTTGTATTTTTATAGTTATTTTAACTGTTAATTTATCTTTGGTTTGTATTGTATGTTAAGATCTGTATAATTAAAGTTGAGTAAAGGTTAAAACTTTCAGTTTTTCTAATTTTTTTCTTTTAATCATCCGTGTCGATCCGAATTGATTCGACCCGGACTGGCGGTCCGAGTTGATCCGGTCTGACTTTTGTACCTGCTTGGGTTTTTATTTTCTTCTCCTTTTGTTCTTGCTCTTGTTCTTTTTCCTATCAACGCTTAATCTGTAAAGCAATTTTGCAATTTGACAAGAAAACATTTTTGTTGAAGAGTCTTTTTGTCATCGCTACAGACGAGGAGTGCCTCCTGACGATTAACAAGTCAGGCACCTCGCAGGGGAGGGGGATCTGGGGAGGCCGGGGGGCCTTACCCCACCCCCCCCCCCCCATCACTTTTCAACAGTAAAAAGCAAGTAATACTAAAGAGTTCGAAGTAATCGAAGTTAGTTTTCTATTTAACGTTTTACCGAAAACTGATTATTCTTGTTTTGAAACACCATTTTCTCCAGAACCAGTTATAGTCAGATATCTGATAACCATTTATCAGAAACAAAAAACCCCGAGGCGGTGGCGAGAGAGCTGGAACGCTAACTGTCTCTTCATCGTTAGATTGGTCCCTTTCTTACCCCGCATTTTGCTCACTTTGCGGGTCGCCGATGGGCGCTATTCCTAAAAAGCGCTCGATGCCTACGAAATGGTGCATAATTCACGATCTATCATAGCCCGCCGCTCACTATGTCAACGGTAGCATTCCCAAAGAACTGTCCTCTTGTACCTACGACACACCTGACCGCGCGATTTCACAACTTAAACTCCATGGATCAGGCGCATTAATGAGTAAACTCGATCTATCTGATGCCTTTCGTCACATTTTAGTGCGTCGCGAAGACTGGGAGCTCCTTGGATCTACGTGGCAAATTGATATTCATGGCACACTCACCACTGCTTACTTTGTCGATGCCTTCTTGCCCTTTGGATTGCGCAGCTCGCCCGCGCTCTTCCTCAAGTACGTCGATATCTTATCATTCACCATGCGCGACCGTGGGGTCAGCCCCATTTGGAACTATCTGGACGTCTTCTGGACCTGTGGTTCCCCTTCCCCAGAATCCCTTTGCCAAACCAACTAAGATATCATGCTCAATACCTGTTCAGATCTCGGCTTCAATTCAAATCCTGCAAAGACTGTTGTGCCATTTACTACCCTGGAACCTGGGTATCGAACTCGATAGCGATACCCAAGAGGCACGCATTTCACAGACTCGTCTTGACGAAACTCTCCATTTACTTCGGACAGTCTCCTGCAAAAAGAGACAGCCCCAGTCACTCATTGGAAAACTCAACTTCATCTGCTCGGGTGCGGACCAGGTAGAACTTTTCTTCGCCGAATGATCGAACTTTTGTCAAAAGGGTCTCAGCAAAGCAATCAAATCCATCTTACTAAACAGTTCTTCAAAGACCTCGAATGGTGGATGTCATTTTTCTCTGATTGGAATAGTCGCAGTATGTTCTATGATGAAAAGTGGCTCAGCAACGCATGCCTACACCTGTTTACTGATGCCTGTGCTGAGTCCTTTGGGGCCTTATTCGGCACCGCCTGGCTCTGTGCAACTTTTCATGACGTCGGTATCCCCAATCGTCGCTCCATAACGTACAATGCGCTTTACGCCATCACCATGGCAATGACCGTGTGGGCTCCCTCCTTAGCCTCACAAAGTCTTTTATTTCATTGTGACAATTAATCAGTCGTGCGCATTCTGACCTCCGGTTCCAGCAAATGTCGTCAAATTATGTCCCTCGTCCGTTACCTTTTCTTCATCTGCACCAAGTTTAACATTGTATTGAAGGTCGTACACATCCCTGGGATACTAAATTCTGCCTCTGATGCCTTATCTTGATTACAGGTCCAACGCTTTCGCAAGTTAGTTCCCACCGCGGACCCCATTCCTACGCCCGTCTTTCCGGTGAACTTGGCCGATTTCAAATGAGGGCTGCCCACTACTTCCATAAAGGGTTAACCGACAATACCCATCGCACATACAGTTCTGCGCAACGCCAGGACCTCACATTCTGCGAAACGCATCACTTCACTGCCCCTCCCACATCCGAAGAAGAAACACTCTCCTTCTCTGTGGCCTTCTTAGCTGACCGTCTAAAACCACAATCTATTAAAGTGTACCTCGCCAGCGTGCGTGCGCTACACATCAGTCACGGATTTTATAATCCTCTCACACACACTATATTAATTAAGCTACAACAAACATTGAGAGGAATTGAACGCGAACACTCCAGTCCAGGCAAACAGAAATTACCGATAACCTTTGACCTACTGTGTCGCCTACAAAATTTAATCGACCCACACTTCGACGACGATGCTGTCTGCTGGGCGGCCATGACAACCGCCCACTTTCTGCTCCTACGCGCGGGAGAATTTACCGTCACAAGCAAAACTTCTTATGATGCCGAAACCTTACTCCGCCTCCAGGATGTCAACCTTCGCACCACGTAAACTGGTGACGTAGCTCTCCACCGTCGAAAATCGAAGACTGATCAACAACACCGTGGAGTGGTACTATATCTTTGTCACGCCCACCACACTGTTTGTGCAGTTTGCAGTTTGTGCAGTCTTTCCTTTCAACACTGCTCCGACTTGTGCCTCTAGACTGACTCTCAGGATTGCAGTGGCCACAGTTTTCGCATTGGTAGTGCAACCTCTGCTACCATCGACGTGCTAAACGATAATGAGATCAAACAGCTTGGTCGCTGGTCCTCAGACTGCTATGAAAGATACATTCGCTTTCCCTTAAGTCTCTTCCTAACAGTTGCTCCTTGTATCGCACAGACTAAGGACCTTCCTTACCAATATGCCTCTCCTTACACTCCAGCACTTAGTTTTCATTGGGCCATTTTCTTTGGGGGGGGGGGGGTGGGGGCAGTTTGTTTTGTGTCCAAATAAATACTTTACATTAAACTGCTCCTTTGAGGCCCAAAATCTGTGTACTGTTCTTCTTGTGGTAAGGGGCGTTGAACATTAAGTGCTCATCAGTATTGTTCTTAAATTGCTGAATCCGTGTTTCCTCTTGCTGAGGGCTGAATAGAGATTAGTGTTTTACAATGTTGGAAATTAACAAAGAAAAAGTTTTCGAAACCTTAACTATATTCAAGAAAACTGATGACGAGTTAATTGATCTATTAAAATCCCTCTCATTACATCTAAAATATTAGCCGGCAGGATTCTATAACTGGTTAAAACCAGCACACATACCGAGCTAGCCCCTTTAAGTTTGTGAAAGCGGCAAGATCTGCCAACACGCTGGACAATAGCAAACACAATAGCATCAACGTTCATTGTTTAGATGACACGCCCCTTTCAAGTGAGTGAGCAGAACCTAAATTCCCTGCGGAAGATAGCGCGCGTTTATTGTAACCGTCTTAACCAATGAGACTCGTCCCTCTGACATGCTCATTTAAATTAAAAACGCAATATGACAGACCTAAGATGTTTTGTCAACTGCAAGTAAATGTCTCGAGAACAATGGGCATTCTGCGCGAAGTTCTCCACCTTCGCCAAGTTTTTTTTTTTCCGAAGAAACGTTCGCATCCTACTTTGTTTCCTTGCCTTGTCGTTTTGTGGTTTTCTAACTACGGTCAATTCCTTTTGACTGCTCTAAACTATCACCTATGTTCCTTTTCCACGGACATTTATGTCAAAATTGTTTAATTAGTATTTTTTTCTAGCTTACTAAAAGCTACTTGTCTACTTTCTTCACCTTCTCTTAGAATCTTCCAACAAACATAGGCGTCGTGTATTGTTGTTGTTGTTTTTTTTTTTGGCTTTCTTAGCGCCAATATTTTGTGGTTCAGAGCAGTCAACAGGAATTGACCGCGGTTCAAAAACCTCAAAACATTACAAAAAAAATGTTTTATGTTTTGAGGTTTTTGAACCGCGGTCAATTCCTGTTGACTGCTCTGAACACAAAATATTGGCGCTAAGAAAGCCAAGCGAAGTTGCTCAATACCAGAAAATTATAGTAATAATAATAATAATAATAATAATAATAATAATAATAATAATAATAATAATAATGTATGTATGTAATGTATGTATGTAATGTATGTGTGTAATGTATGTATGTATGTATGTATGTATGCATGCATGTATGTATGGCAACGGTTACACAAACAACAACAACAACACCAGCTTTATTACCAAATAATAGTTGAACTTAATTTACAACATAATCTAAGGTAACATTTACTCAGAATAACTGAAAAGCTAATCGAGCTGAGTAAAATTAAGTAATGTTTAAGTATAGGAGATTGGTTGGCACTAAAGCTAGAGCAGAGCAGTTAATAAGTCAAAAGAAGAAGACAAAAATAAATAAACAAATAAATAAAGAAAGACTTTAAGGTGTCAAACTTGACTTTGTTTTTAAACGTTTTAAGGGGGAAGTGTTTGATGCTTTCATCAAGGTGATTCCAAACGTTTACAGCTGCGAAGCGAAAGTTGAATTTACCATAGTTTGTTGTAATGGCATTGATGTAATAGGTTGATTTAGAAGCAAGCCTCGTATTGTATGACTGCATAGATGCTATACTGTTTGAAAAATATTTCAAAGGAAGACGGAAGAAGATTATAGTGATAGTGATGCATGAGGAGTGCATTGTGAAGGGTTATCCCTAATTCCTTAAAAAGAGGCTCAGAGTGTTCATCTGGTTTCGAAAAAGTTATAAAACGTATTGCTCTCTTTTGAATAATTATTAGAGGTCTGAGAGTAGAACTATAAGTATATAATAATGAATATTATTCCGGTGAATAATATAATTGAAGTAATATGTTTCTGTTATGAAAGGTGTCGTCATCGTGGTTTCATATGATAGCTGAGTTAATCTTTTGTCTCACGATTGAGTCACAAAGATGTGGATCCCGACGTTTCCACCGCTATACTGCTGGTCTGCATCAGGCAATGGTGTGGACTGGCTACGTGTGAGTATAAGAAAGCACCATGGCTGGTGGTGATTGGTGCGTTTCGATCCTTGCTTAGGCTGTTGTTGATTGGAGGATTTCCATCCTTGTCGTTCAGACTAGAAATTGTTCCCTCAGCGGTCCGCTTTGGTACTGATCGGCTGTTGTGTTGTTTGATCCTGGGCATCCACGCTTCAGAAATTTCAATTCCACTGTCCCTGTTGATGTTGTTAGGGTGAAGTCTTATGTGAATAGCCTCTTTACCCTACGAGTGTACCAATGTGGGTCTCGGTCAATAAATTTAACTTCGTCGCGGATAATGTCCGGTCGCGTTGCTATGTTCTGAAACGGCGGAAGATTGGGTTCGAGAAAGCCGTATGTCTCTATCGTGTTCCTTAATCCGTTCATTCATAGATCTTCCCGTCTCTCCAATATTTCAATATTAGAGAATGGACGTCAACATAATAGTCCTCAATCCTAAGTACAGTTAAAAGCAACTTATGAATTTTTCTTTTAAATGCTCTTCTCGTAACCTTGTACCAAACGCAGAGAAAGACTTGAGTTTCACATGCAATCTAGATTTTTGTACATAAAAATTATCTGCGGAAGAGAAACGCGTATTATATGCATGAATGTCAGATGAATGGATAAAAAGTTCACGAATGTTCCTAGGTGTAGAACTAGTAGAAACACCATGTATTATGGTGGAAACCGTTTCAAAGTAGAGCATATTAACAGGTAGGATGTTCGAAGCAATAAAAAGAGGGATAACATGAGATCTTTTATTGGAAAAGAAAATCAGACGGAGGGCACGCTTTTGTAGGGTAAGAATCTTTTTTAGATCACACTGTGCTGCCTGACCCCAAACAGGTATACCGTAAAGCGTGTAGGGAAATATCAGCGAACGGTAAATTTGAAGAAGGGTATTTAAAGGTACATGGTGTCTCAGCCTGGCAATTATGCCGACTATTTTGCTAATCTTCGAGGCAATATGATCAATGTGAGGCCTCCAGGTTAAGTTCTTGTCAATTAGTACTCCTAAGAATTTTACGTAATCTTTACATTCAAGAACCGCGAATCCATTGTTGTTATTTTCCGGAATTGTGATGCATGGTTGATGATTAACTCTTTTTTGTGCTGGCCCAAAGATGACAAAATTTGATTTCTTCGCGTTAATGGTTAGTTTATTAGCATTAAGCCAGTCACAAACATTTTTTAGCTCATTATTAACTACGGTTTCCAGGGATTTCAAGTCCTTGTCAGCATATAACAGGTTTGTGTCATCAGCAAAACGATAAAAGCCAAGTTTATTGCCACAAAGATAAATATCATTAATATAAATCAAGAAAAGTAGGGGGCCTAAAACAGACCCTTGTGGAACTCCAGTTACCGAGCTCTTCTTGGATGAAATATGGTCATTGTCAATATGCGTTGTTTGTGTTCGGTTAGCCAAATACGACGAGAACCACTCGTGTACAATACCTCTGATCCCATTATGGTGCATTTTATCAAGTAAAATAGTGTGATTGACAGTATCAAACGCTTTCTTCAAGTCGAGAAAAATGCCACATGTAAACAATTTCTTGTCCATATTGTTTGTATCGTATTCACTATGTCCAAAATTGCATGCTGAGTGGAAAATTTTTCTCTAAAGCCATACTGGGCATTATATAAAAGTTCATTATCTTCGATGTATGATTTCAATCGATAATACATAATTTGTTCAAAAATTCTATTAAAGACGGAGAGAAGCGGAATAGGACGGTAGTTGCTGGGGTCTGTCTTATCGTCGCCTTTGTATACTGGGATAATTTTTACATGTTTTAACTTGGAACGATATTTTCCAGCTTGAACAGAGAGGTTGATAAGCTCAGCTAAGGGTGAAGAGAGTATGCTCTTTGCACATTTTTTACAAACGAAAACGGATAACCGTTGGGAACAAGGACCGAAGAGAGGTGTTTCTTTTCATGAGAGATTAACTGATGGTTTTGTTATGAGGTGTTTGGATCGATCGTACAGACACTTTGACAATACCGCGTTTCACAGATTGCGCGTGGTGTAAATCATACGCTAGGAACTGGTCAGCGTGTGTAGGCTTTCTGTAAACACTGGTAGAGAGGTATCCATTCGAGTCCTTAATGATCAACGTATCAAGGAAGGGAATTGAGTTGTCATTCTTAGTTTCCATTGTGAAACGGATCGTCGGCTGTTGACTATTGAGGTGTTGTAAGAAAGAGTCTACTTTGTCACGATTTAAGATGGTAAATGGCATACGGACTGTTTCAAGATCTGACACAACTCTTAGATCACACCTAGTAAGACCCAAGGACATTGTCGATCCAGTAAAACAAGACGGAGTAGCCTACAAGATTCCCTGCGAATGTGGTAAGGTTTATATTGGAGAGACGGGAAGATCTATGCATGAACGGATTAAGGAACACGATAGAGAAATACGGCTTTCTCGAACCCAAACCTCCGCCGTTTCAGAACATAGCAACGCTGCCGGACATTATCCGCTCTGGGACGAAGTTAAATTTATTGACCGAGACCCACATTGGTACACCAGTAGGGTTAAAGAGGCTATTCATATAAGACTTCACCCTAACAACGTCAACAGGGACAGTGGAATTGAAATTCCTGAAGTGTGGATGCCCACGATCAAAAAAAAAACAACAGCCGATCAGTACCAAAGCGGACCGCTGAGGGAACAATTTCTAGTCTAAATGACAAGGATCGAAATCTTCCACTCAACAACAGCCTAAGCAAGGATCGAAACGCACCAATCACCACCAGCCACGGTGCTTCTTATACTCACGCGCAGCCAGTCCACACCATCGCCTGATGAAGACCAGCAGTATAGCGGTCGAAACGTCGCGATCCATGCCCGTGGGGGGGGGGGGGGAATCTCTATTCCTCATAAGCTTTGCTTCTCGGAGATTTCCCCGCCACAGTCCCTCCTTCAAAGTTGTATGTACACTTTAAATTTAATATTAATTAGCTATTTATTATGTTTTTCTATTCTATTTGTAATTTTTTCTATGTGGCGAGATAATAAAATAAAAAATAAAATAAAAATCCACATCTTTGTGACTCAATAGTGAGACAAAAGATTAACTCAGCTATCAATATGTTTCTGTTTACATAATATCTAATTTTGGATAGTACTCTAATACCTCTTGAAATCTTCTTGCTCAATTCGTGTAAATATGGTTTCCAGTTCAAATTAGAATAAAAAATGAGTCCTAAATATTTAACTTGATTATCAAATTTAACAGACATATTGGAGATACTAAGAATCAACTTATGAGCTATTCTTCTTTGCGGAGAATGGAATACCACAAAGCTAGTTTTTTCAATATTTAAAGATAATTTGTTAGCATATAACCACTGGCTCACCTTTTCTAGTTCTACATTTAAGTTGGTTTCTAAATTTAGAATGTTAGGATTATTAAGAAACAAGTTTGTATCATCAGCAAAAAGGTGAAATTCTAAGGAATTGGAGCATTTAGGCATATTATATATAAAAGAAAAAGAAGTGGGCCAAGCACTGACCCCTGTGGTGCTCCACATGAAACAGTTAAGTAATCAGAATCAGGGCCAAACAAAGAGACAAACCGTCTTCTGTTACGCAAGTAAGATGCAAACAAATCATTTGCAACACCTCGTATGCCATAATACTCCAACTTGGTTATTCTTTTCTTGCTCTCCTTCTTCATTTCTTAGATATCCTTAGTAACAATGAATTGTAAATTATTTTAGTGTCTCTTTTTTTTGTTCTCTTATTGTACTGCATTCCTTATATTGACGTTTGTAACACTACTGTAATAATCTTTCTTTCTCTAATCCTCTGTATTTGTGTGAGTTTAAATAAAATTGAATGGAATTGAATTGAATTAACAAAATTTTATGGTCAACAGTACTAGTATCAAAAGCTTTACATAGATCTAAGAAGATGCCACAAGAGTAAGTGCCATTATCAATTGATCTTTGTATCTTATAAGTCGAGAGGAGAAGAGCATGGGTGGTTGAATGCTTTGATCTAAAGCGAAACTGATTATTGTGTAGAATTGAAAATTTCTCAAGAAAATTAATAATTCCATTGTACATTTATTTTTCAATTAATTTATTAAATATGGAAGCAGGGAAATAGGTCTATAGTTGGAGACTAAACAACTGGACCCTTTTTTGTGAATTGGAACTACTCTGGCGACTTTAAAATAATCAGGCACCATACCAGTAGAAAATGAGCAATTAAATAGCAGCTGTAGAGGAATTGATGAAACACCTTTTAAAGTCTTAAGAAAGGAGATTGAAATACTAAATGGGCCACAAGCCTTGGTTGAACTTAGGGACATAATTATATTCACAATCTCAGTTGAATTAGTAGGTGATAAGAAAAAACTAGAGGCCTGGGGTTTATCTAAATAATACTTAAATGGTAGATTTGGTTTTGGTATAGCTGCGGCCAAGTTTTTTCCAATATTAGAGAAAAATGTATTCAATTGATCAGCAATAGCTTTATCATTTGTAATCTCTTATTCATTAATAATTAACTTGCTAGGCGAGGTGGAACCTTTTGACTTTAGACATATAAGTTGCTTTATTCCTTTCCAAATTTCTTTTGTTTTTGCCTTTTTGGTTACGAAATATTCTTTATAATAATTGATTTTACTTACTTTAAGTAGATGATTTAATTTATTTCGATAACACTTAAATTTGGTATGGCTGTAACATGTACGTGTTTTCAGGTAGTGCCTATACAACCTATTTTTGTTAATAATGGATGCTTTTAATCCCTGAGTAATCCAGGGCTTTGTTTGAAATCTAGATTCCTTTCGAGTGAGTGCCAAACCTGGTGAGGTGATCTAACGAGTTTGTCTTGCGAGGTTTGCGCATGATTTACTTCTTCTCCTAATTATGAAAGCATGCCACTATTTAGGCCTTTACATATTCTGCCAGAAGTGAGGGTGATATGTTGTCCATAGCAAACTCGATTGTTTACTCGATAAAGAGCGAGTACAGTATGTTCAGCTCTTCTGAAACTAAGCACTGTTTAGCATAAATAAATAAGTGCAATGTGCCTCAGTTTGCTTTCGCCCGCAAAGGGAAAACAAGAAGAAAGGCTAGCGTGGCTACATACCTCTAAAACGTCACCATCTATTACCAGTAGTATATGTTCAGCAGAATTAAGCCCCGTTTCTGTCTTCCCCTGTCTTCGTGCTGTTTTCCCCTGTCTTCCTGCACACTAATAAGTGGATAGGCATCCTAATGAACGTCACTTTTACTTACCAGTCATTGGTTTATTGAAAACCCCTTTATGTTCTCAAATTAAAAGACCAACGTTCAAACTTAGTCATTCCTTTCAAGTCGCTTTCTGGGAAAAACGTTTCTCTGAGATTATCGTTTGATTTTTCGAAAGTTTTAACAGTTTTGTCTGTAGGAATAAATTCTTAGCTAACTTTTTTTTCCTTTGCGTTCCGTGTAAATTCTTAGCTAACTTTTCTTGTTTTCTGCTCCGTTAGTCACGCACGCGTTATGCAAAACAGATCTCAACTCTTCTCTCAACCCTATATTTGCATACAAACTCAAGAGAAGAAGCCCATGGGACAGCTGTACCATCGAACAACAACAATGGAAGTTCGGAGCGCTTAATTTTCAACACGCGACTAATGAATGTTCAGTTCGAACAACACGTTTCTTGGGACATTATTTCTTTTATTAGCGAATACAAAAAGAATTCAAATGCACAGAGATTTGAAATGAATAAAAATACATTTATTGACAACGAAAGCTCCAACAACTACGAAATGTTTAGCACAAAGTATCAGGAAATTAGGATGCAATCAATCGAATTCATTACACTGAGAAAACCAAACAATAAGACTGAAGTCCCCTTAACAAAGAAATAAACTCCAATAGAACAACACGCTAGATATTGGTTTGAAATACATTTTTATTGAGATCAAAACCACAGTATAACAGTCAAAGTAGGTCTAGTCTTCATCTTGGGGAATGGGTTGCTTCACAACTGAACAATCGATTAAGCAAGAATTTCCGCTTATCGATGGCTAGGTCTGTCGATTCTAGCCAATCGAATCCATTCGTATCTGAGATGAAGATGAAGATGTTTAATCGACTCATTCTCGCATTAAAAATGAATTACAATGTGTTTACAAAGTTCGGAAAATTACAGAAAACCTTATTGGGACTGGGTTTACAAAATAATTAAAAATTATAAAACCTACAAGAGTTACATAAATTTCAATCATGACTACAAAAAAATTTATGGTAAGAATATGATTTTTTATTTGAGATCTTTTTGGGTTTCCATCACTTTTTGGAAGGTGTAATCTTTTTTCATCGCTCGCATCCACTGCAGATACTCTAATAGTACTTTTCTCAGTTCTTTTCTGTAGAGAGGAGGGAGAGCGTTCTGCGCTTTAAGGTCAGGGGCACCCAACGAGCCACATCAAACAATAGCCGTAGAAAGACATTTTTAAGAACCTTATGGTGTTTGAAGTCTGTTTAAAGCGATGTTTTCGAAAGCTAGAGGAAGTTCATCTGTTCGCATGCCCTAGCTGAAATTTTAATTGCCCGAAAATGTTAGGGAACAAAATCTTCCTTTGAGAAAATGCAAGCTGAAATGAACTTCCCACGAGCTTTCTAGGGAACTATTGTCTCTTTCCGAAAATACTAGCTGACGTTTTTGGCTGAAAAAACAAAACAGCAATATCGACCTTTCCGAAAACCTTAAGGGCTATGATTTCCCAATTTCGAATCTTTTAGGCCACGTTTTAGTAACGAAAATCCGAGTGCACTCTTTAATCGACGCCGAAAGCCCAAGGCGAATTACTCTCCACCGAGCAGATATCTACCGAAACTTGTCGTTCAGTGCCCATGTAAGGTGAGCCACATTTTCCGAATCTCCGTTCCTTTCGTACTCATCGATCCCCTGAAAGCATTGAGCTGGACCTCATGGCGTTCCTGAGCTTCATCTAATATGCGTGACCAAGGGATTTTAAACAAAATACGTAAAAGTATGTTGTTCCAATTTTTTTACTGTCATCATTTACCTTGATTTTTGTGATACCATTTTCATTCCACTCGTTCCATTTGACGACGAAAATGAATCCATCAAAATCGTTTCAAATGACCAAAGCACGCGAAACGCCAGTCAAAGCTCTGTTTCGAAGGGGAAACCGGAAGGAAAAAGCTTACTCTTTTAACTCTAAATTTTTTCCCTTGTACATTGTTAACTCGAATTTTCGGTGTTGCTCACGAACAGGAGTTGTTGGTATTGGCCAAAACCTATCTCCTTTAATCTTTTATTCTATTTCTCAGCCGACAGCAAGCTTTTCGTGCACTGAGATAGAATCAAGTCCGATCCTGCTGTATGCTGTTTTCAACCAAACCACCCTCTTCATGCACTTTACTTATATCGGTCAAAGCCTTTCCGAAAGAATTAAGAGTCAACCAAGAAACTTGTGTGCTCTTTTCATTTCGGGATACGCCGCTTACTCTAACGTTAACGTTTGCAACCCTCACTAACCCAAACTCTAACCCTAACACGAACCCACAACGCTAACCCTATCCCTAATTTTAACCCTAACTCTAAACTAAACAATACCCCTAAATCTTTTGAGTGCTGTTTTCAAGTCGGACAAAATCTACGAGCGCTGACTTAAGGTTGACCAAGGCTGCTGTGTGCTGTTTTTAAGTCAACCAAGAATGTTGTGCACTGTTTTCCAGCTAAGGAAGCTTCTTGAGCATTATCAGTAAGCAAAACACTGGTGATAAGCGCTGCATTTAAAAAAATCAACCATTTCCAAGTCGGATGGGCATCTTGTGTGCTGTTTATGAGTCAAAAAGGCACATTGCGCATCCTAATTCAACAGGGACGTTCCTGTTGTCTTCATTCAGTTACGAGCATTTGGCGCTTAGTTTTCAAATAAGAATACCCTTGGGCATTGCTTGATGAATGTTAATAAGGAAGATATGGCTTTGATAAACCACACGATGTTTTTAAAGTTAATTTTTTTAATGAAGACATGTTTCGGATGAGACATCATCCATCGTCAGTTGCACAGTGCGGAATAAAATTAAAATGAGCAATTTTCAGATTGAACTTCTCAGATGTTTCTCAGTTCTGAAAATTGTAGTTCGCCTTGTTCCGAAGATTGTTTTGAAATTCTCGACTCTGCTTCCAGTAGCTTCCAATTGAAAATCAAAGAAGCCATGCACATCCTCTGGGAGCAGCCGTCTTTAAATTCTCAGGTCAAACACCTTAATTTATCCCTTCTTATTAATTAGTCTATTTTTTTAGTATAAATAGTTTCGTTACCCTTTATTATTCTTGTTAATATCTCACCTTGTTAACTATTTATTGCAGAATACAAGGCAATGATTACCACAAAAGAACAAGCCTGTATGCAAAAAAACCAGCAATTTTTGAGCAAAATTAAAAAAAACTCCCAAAAATCCACTAAGCATAGTTTTCCACCAAACCCTTCACTTATTTAGTTTTGAACGACTAGTAGATTTATACTAAAACAATTACATTATTTGCTCTCAATAGCTAACCGTGATAGCTGATTCGGGTGCGTCCTCATCAGCTATCACCCAATAGAAATCACGCGCTCATAATCTAAATTATTTAACAATTATTGTTAAATAGAAAAGAATGGGGATGGAGAGGCAGAGTTTCTGGCCTGCATTACTTTCAACCAAAAGTTATTGTAGGGGGCAGAGCATGGTTTTCCCTCAAACCCTTCACCTTGACCAAACCTTGTAATACACCTGTATTCACCTTCTAAATTCCACCCTTGAAGTAATTGTGTAACTAAGCATATACACACCTTCTGCACGGAAGCTTCCCTTGAGGTAATGTGTGTTTTTTTGTTTTTGCTTTTTTGTTGTTGTTGTTTTGTTTTTTGCTGTTTTTTTTTTTCCAAATAGACGAGCTTGTTCCCTTATGAGGTAGATTTTGCTCTTTAGTTAAGGTAGGGTACAGCATAAACAGCATGTGAGGAAGCCAATCTGGCTTCCATGGCAATGGAAAACATTTCTGTCAATTGGATATCACTCCTTTTAATTAGAAAACATTTTCTCAAAATGGCTCTCTTACTAGTAACAAAGACTCATACAAGTAGCTTTTCTTCTATAAAATGACTTGTTAAAGTTCCATGTCCATCACAGCTCTAGAAGAAGATATCGCTTTCAAGTAAACCTGGGTAGCACCGAGCAGGTGGTTAAATTCAATCATGGATATCACATCACAGGTTGCTTTGGGGCATATCATTCGAATTTTCTTTCGGCTCTCCGTTGGTATTCAAGCTGTTTAGAGATGTTAGCGTTTCGAAAATTTGTGTCTAAGCATGAAAGTAAATTGAAAAATAAACATGAATGAATGTTTATTCCCGTCCTCAGTAAGTCAGCTATGTTTTGAATTACATAGTCAACTACCATGCGACAGTTACACAAAATTATCGAAAGGAGTGTCAGTTATCACGCAGTTTCAGTTTCAGTTTCCATTTATTCCAACAAATTCAGAAGCTGTTGATCGACCAGTCTGTATTCATACACAAGCTGCACATTACTGACAATATGAGGGGGTTTTGTTTAAGAAGAGGAAGTTTCAGTGCCTTTTCAAAGCAACTTCGGCGAATATTCGCTCTAATGCGTATAAAAAATAAAAAATTAGCTGAGTGGCTGATCAGACAATTTAACAACTAACCAACGTAATTATCCATACTTATTAATTAGTAAACAGTCAATAGATTTATCGCACGTGTTAACTGAGTCTATTAGGGGATCAGGTAAGATACCGTTTCTTTGCCATCACTTTTCGTACCTCGTCCTTACAGCATTTCAGCACAGAAGAAAGGATAAAAACTACTATACAGCTTTTTAAAAGACCTTTTCGGGTACTCTCTTCCGATATGATCCCTGTCATGTGCTGTCAATGAAAAAATATCATTGCCGCCGCATAATATTTTCGCGTCGATACTAAAATTTATCTTTGGACTATTGTAAGTTGTTCTTCCTCTTTATGTTTTTTTGTTTCGTATTCTTTTTAAATTATACAGTAATTTTGTACTTCAGCTTAATTTTTCTTTATCACCAAACGAAGTGCCAACCAGTAAATTTTCTCATTTTCTTTTAACTTACAACCCGCCCTGTAAGTCACCTTCATTTCTTGATTATCTTCTTCGACACATTGGTAAAAAAATATCAATGTTAAATAGCAATAAAGACCAATTATGAGAAAACTGATGAAGCTATATTGGTATTGTCGCACAGTTTGTCTTATTTCCACTGCCTTAAAATCTAAAATAAAGATATCTATCTCTTCATGCAAGCTTTATCCCTTTCAAAACTTCAAAACGTTGAATTTTATCCATACATCCATACTTTGAAACAAAATAGGTTTTGACACTTCTGCAAGCGTAATATGAAGCTTAAGAAACATCCACTTAACTGTTTACTGAAAGTTTATTCAGACCTTTGACAGTTGCATGGTGTTAATAATTTGTACGGTGAAAATATCGAGGCGTCGCAAACAGGGTGGATCATAGCTAATAAAATTTTAGACGTTCTCAAGCTTAAAATAATCATCACTTTAAAAACACAAGAATGCCTAAACTGCAGTCTTGAACGGGTGAAATGAAAAAAGAGGTGATAAATAGTTCTAAACTTTAGTGTGATGAAAAGAATACAGCAGAAGAAAATCATGGAAATAGACTTGTATGATGTGTTATCAAATTTCCTATCACAAAATAAAGTGCTATCTGTAAGGCTTAGTATTTTCGGTTGTTAAGTTCACAGCCGCGCTGCGATTCATCTTCATTTAATTAACATCTTCGGCAAACCAGCAAAAATAACAAATGTTAAACGTTACGAAAACAATTTTTGACAAAACTTATTAATTTACTCTGGCTTTGTCCCACTGTTTGTCTTACCATCTTTTCATTGCAACAATAATGAAACAATAATAATTCACAAAGGTTACCATCATGATGTTCTAATTTTTATTTACTTGCTTAATTTTCTATAAAATTCTCAAATAAAAAAATCTCTCCCTCCGATCCATTTAAGTTCATTTCTTTCAAAATTTCAGAACGTTAAATTCTATCCACACTACCCTACCTAACACCCACTTTCCTCAAAGTTTGTGGAGCTTCGACAGGTGGCTGTTCATAACTCATGCGGCTTACCGAATTAAATTATAGCAAAAGTGACAACTGCGGTTCATTTCATGCCTGTAATCTAATCTCTAATCATTAGAGCCCTAGGTTTAATGTATTTCCATGTCATGTTCCCTATATTGAAATACCGACTGCTACCTCAAAATGCTTCACTCCCAATTTACTTCGGCGAGGCACTTGCGTTGCTGAATTCTAAAGGCAATCTATCCTCACAATTTTGCTAAGAGAAGATACATTTCTCCTAGACACAGCTCTTTACCACAATAAATCGAAAGGATTTCAGGGCGTCACAAGAACGTTTTATATTCCATTTTGGAACAAAACAAACTTCAGTGGAAGTGAAGAGTTCCTTGAAGGGGCTTACAGGAGATGGCCGCCTTAAGCTTCTCAGTGTCTCTGAAATTCTTTCTTGTTTCAGTTTCGATCGTCGCCTCATGTTCAGCCGTTCAAATTCCTAAAGGTAGAATACTTTGTTTTGTTTTCATTGACTTGATTCCGCTTGCTATCCTTTTTTAAAAGCTTGGGATGTTAATAAAATGCCTGCCTGTTAGTGACGCGGATGTTTTGTTTACTTTCTTCCTCAAAACAGTCTCTCTCTTTTATTTCAGTGATTGAAGTTAACAAAGCTATAAACCGCGGAAGTCCAACTCATGGTTTGGGATATGCCGGTTTTAAGAAGGACGCATATTCTTATTTGAATATCACCTGCCTTGGTGATAATCTTCTTGATAACACAGGCGAATGTGGGCTGGCCTGCTTGAAAAACCCATCATGTTTCTCTTTCAACGTGGCTGCCTTCCCAGATGTCAATGAAAAGCTTATGTGTGAGCTGCTACCATCGGATAAATATAACAACTCTGAAAAGTTAGTTCCCAGTCAAGGCCATCACCACTTCAGCATCGCGGTAAGTTAACTTTGTATAACATTTATTATATCACTTGAGAAAAGAAAGTTAATGCATATATTAACTCTAGTAGTTTCGTCCTGGCACGCTTGTTGTGTAGTTTGAAATGAAACCCAATTTATTTAACCATTTTCATTTTATGTCCGCCATGTGATCCCCTGATATGTCGATACTGTTAAATTGCTGGAAGACTATTTCGTATACAGCTGGAAGCCAAAGAAAGACCCAATGCCGCTGCAAACGCCTTGACAGATATTTTTTTTGTACGATTCTAGCCACCAGCTGCGAATGTGAAAGTAGTGCAAGCGCTCTATAAGCAAGTGTTTTATAAGCGATGGGATTACATTTCTACCATAATATTGCTATATTTTAAGCTATGCATTATAGATTACTACATTATAAGGTAAAAGGTACAGTTACCATGTAGTTGCAAGTTGAAAACAATAATGTTAGATTTAAAAAAACGCACATAATAATCAAGTACAAGCGAAACAACTGGAAAGTAGAGAGGAGGGAATTTGTATTAATGTTATCGCTCGCAGACGGGAATCGAAGACACATTTTGGTGGGACAAGATTGAGAAGGGAATATATTGGCAAGGCTTGGATCGGCGGGGCCGGGGTGCGTCATGCCTGTGCTGGAAGGCGGGCATGGTGGCTGGCATAATGTCCTGGGGCCAGGTTAACCCAGTCCAGCAGTAGAACGACATGCCCTCTCTCTGACGGGGATTCACCACAAGGCTAAAGACTATGCGCAACCATAGGAAACCAGCAATAACTGGGAGGGTGGAGGGATAAATGGAACAACAGTTCAACTGGACAATGGAAAAATTAATGTAATGCACATAGTGAAGTAGTAAAGCACTTTCAAATAAGGAAAATGCCACTTTGGCGGACAACGGCAGGAGGAGCTGTAAGCTCAAGGGTGATTGCTTGCTAACATTAACTTTAATTTTATGCTAACATATCATTATACGGCTATAAGGGAGGTATATAGCTACAAGGTACATTAGTTACTGCTATTGAATTTCAATATTAGAGAATGGGCGTCAACATAATAGTCCTCAAACCAAAGTACAGTTAGAAGGAACTTATGAATTTTTCCTTTAAATGCTCTTTTCATGAGCTTACGCCAGTCGGGGTGTAGACAGTTGCACAATCTCGTACCAAACGAAAAGATCGAAGACTTGTAATGACATGCAATCTAGATTTCTGTACATAAAAATTCTCTGCGGAAGAGAACTGCGTATTATATGCATGAACATCAGATGAAAGAAAAAAAACCCGTAATAACACCCACAGACTTAAATGCCCACAGTAAAAGGCAGCTAGGAGGTATAGAGTTTGACGTATCTGTACCTTTGTCAGTCGCGTAGACCTTGCGTATTTTAAGCTTCGATCACTTCTGCCGTGCTTTCACTTGCTCGACGAATTCTATACAAATTTCCCGTTCAGATATGCTTAAAATACACTGTCAGACTCCTCTGGAGTCAGTGATTGAACGGAGTGATAGTTGGCTCAGTACTTTGTGAATAGTCCGCAGCGTGCGGCATCGCTGGTGTAAAATCCGAGGGAGAACTCCGTTGTTATAAAAAGTTTATATTGCATATAAACGACACAGTAAAAATATACTGCCAGACTCGTTGCCGAAGGTGATTATTTAACTGAGTGATATTTGGACTCAGTGCTTTGTAGTATGAAGTCAGCGTGCGGTATCGCTCGTATAAAATACGAGGGGGAACTCCGTTCTTGTAAAAAGCTGATGTTGCATGTATTATACTAAAAGGGCAAAGTAAACTGATTTAGCGTCTGAAAATCAAACTACTTTCAGTTTCCATTCAGACAGATCGACCCATGAAGCACGGTCAAACAGCCGGCTTCTTACAGTGCATTTACTTTGAAAAGTTGCCGTCTGCCAATACATTATTTTGTCTAATTCAAAGCTGTTATATGCAAAGTAACTGATACCATTTACGATTTCTTTGTAGTCAAAGTGTAGCAGTTGGCCTTGTGAGAACAATGGCAAGTGTGTGCCACTCTACGAGGAGAACAGCTATGTGTGCGTTTGCACAGAAGGATTCACTGGGAAAAACTGCGAAACAGGTAAGAAACTTTGTGTTGGACACATTGGCGACGGACTAATTTAAACTAACTAACTAACCAAGTAACTAAACAATGATACTTATTATATATGAATGAGTCTGTTCCATTGGAGAAAACCTGGCTAGTTTGAGATTCAGTTAACTCAGTGTTAACGATGGTTTATGTTGCAGACGTAAACTATAGCGATAGCAACTCGTGTTTGAAGAACCTGCTGGCAAGCTCTCTATTGGGTCTCACGCGAGATTTCTTTCGGACGCAAGTCTCGCGAGTGGCGAGCGAAGCAAGCGGTGATTCTCGCTTCGCCCGCCACTCGCGCCCAAAACAAATTTTGCGTGAGGGCCCAATAGAGAGCTTGCTCGTAGGCTAGTGTTTGAACAGTGGTCCTTTCCGCTTTGGTAACTCCAATGTTTACCACGGTCATTCCTTAAATGTTTATTAACAACTCGGAAAGAATCCAATTTCTGCAAACCTGCCTCTCAAAATTTGTTCCTATTGTTCCACCAATTTCTTGTAAGGGAGACCTTCCACATCAATTAAATTATTCAGTGGAAAAAAACAAAAGAAAAGAAAACAGCCTCTTGAAAAACTCCCAAAACTACATGGCACTCGCTGAGATGTTAGATTTAACTTGGGAGAGCTTAATCGTTCACTGCATTTTGAAAATGTAATGAGCGATTGAGCCCTCTTAAGTTAAATCTCCTCTTCCTCCGGTTTGGATATACAGTCAACTCTCTCGTAGGCGACCACCCTGGGTGCACGACAGAGTGGTCGCTTACGGGAGGTGCTAGCTTACGGGAAAAATCAACAAAATAAGCCCAATACTGGATTGACTGCAATTACATAAAGATATTACCTTGTCAGCTAAAATTATGCAAATATAAACTAAGTTATAATATTTTTTACATGCAACACTTTTCGGGAAAACTACAATACAATGTACTTTGATTCTTCTACTGTAACATTTTGCAACAAATCACTGTAAGAATTCCTGTTACCTCACAATCTAATTATCGGCATCTTCTTTGTATGTAAACTATTATTATTTGTAATCAGCCCGTTTAGCGTTATTTAAAACTGAACTTTTGTCTCTTATTAGTTAAGATTTTCTAGCGATCATACGCGATCATTTTGGGTGATCGCTTACCGAAAACAGAAAACAAAAGAATATGTGAAACGTCTGGTCTAAAACTTGGTCGCGGTCGCTTAAGAAATTTGAGTAGTGGTCGCTTACGAGAGAGCTCTTGAAACAGTATTAAACTGAAAAACAAAACGGTTATTTGCAAAGTGGTCGTTTACGGAAGGTGGCCGCTGACGAGAAATGAGAGAGTTGACTGTAGTTAAAGTTTAGAATGGGATGCGACTAAAAAATATTGTGGTTGCCTACCATTTACCAAAAAAATTTCGGTTGAAATGTAAATGAAAAGCCTATTTTGGTCTTCCCAATGGAAAATTTCCGGGCAAAACGGACTCTTTTGAAAGGTAGACCAAAATTTCCAAACGGAAATGTGCATTCTATTTGCTCATTTCAACCATTTCCAGGCCTTTCGGATTGGATCGTTGTAAACCCGACCGTTTGTGTAAATGGAACACGCAAGTCCCACGAAAATTTTCATTTGGGTGTTTCATGCGTACCATTTACTACAACCGTCGACCAACCAATTTTTTTTTTTTTGCGTTCACAACAATTCCGCAGTTTATATATGATTTATTTCATCATTTACACTCATTTCTTTCATTGAACATATGAACCCACAATTGACCTGCTCCCAAAGTCAGTGGCTTCATAGCTCAGTTGGTTAAAGCATTGCACCGTTATCGCGTGGTCACCTCTTCAAACCCCGTTGAAGTCCTGAATTGTTTCAGGCTTCTTTTCGCAATTGCACCAATTTCGTACTGAGACTGCGAGGACCATACTTTCATATGATTTATTTCATATATCATTCACACTGTTCTTATTCAAGAAGTAGAAATTCTGAGCCTGGATCGTCTGCTTGCGACTCTATCTCTAGATCCAACTGTTGCTCGTCAGCAATCTCGACTCTACCAGTACTGCTCCCTGCGCGCAGGTGTCTGCAGGGTCTACGCACCACACTGAAGGGATTGTAGATGACTTGTTACATAATAATAATAATGATAATAATAATAATAATAATAATAATAATAATAATAATAATAACATCATTTATATAGCGGATATATACGGAGCTCTATACCGCTTTACAGTTATAAAATAAATATCTAAACTAAATATATAATAATTTAAACTAAATTAAATGTGAACATAAAAATCATCTAAAAGCAATTCTAAAAAGATGAGTTTTTAAGCGTGATTTAAACGCAGTCACTGAAGGACTTAGCTTAATTTCAGAGGGCAGATCATTCCATAACTTAGGGGCGCCGATATAAGTTTTAAGACGTGCTTTAGGGACTTCCAAGACATGTTTTCCAGTAGATCTTAAATTCCTTGGTGGATTATAGCCGACTAAAAGCTGACTTATGTAAGGAGGTGCTAAGTTATTAAGTGCCTAGTATGTCAATAATAAAACTTTAAACACAATTCGCTGCTCCACCGGAAGCCAATGCAACGCTATAAGGAAACGACTTGCGTGCGCAGCTGTAGGCTGTCGAGCTACAAGGCGCGCAGCGCAATTTTGAATGCGCTGAAGCTTGATGATCAGACACTTTGGTTACCCAATGAGCTGCGAGTTGCAGTTGTCTAGTCGACAAGTAACAAAGGCATGAACAAGAGCTTTTGTGCTTTCAACATAGGAGCAGGGTTTCTCGTTAGGACTTTTCCGAGCGTCTTCCACCCTCTTTGCTGCTCCAACTTCACTTGAACGTAACCGAGTCTCGTAGCTGTAGATCAGGAAGGGCCCGCTCTCCATGTTTCTTGCCTCAATAGGCAAAAGCTATTACGTTATAGGAGAGATGTTGAGATGATCAAACAATTGGCCTGCTTTAATTAGACTGAAGGTGAAACAAGGAACATAAAGCAAATTACATACCAGGATTTCTGTGGACTGAAATGAAAGCAAACGACTTCGCCGCGCTCTCTCATTCGTCTTTGGCGTAGCCTAATCTCTCGCATGATGACAATCTGAAAATGTTAGCTCAGGCCTGTAGACAGCTTTTTGCATGGGGAGATACGTTCAAGCACTGAAGGCTGGAACTTAGGAGCGCAGTAGGCCCAAGTTTCTATTGAGATCCGAGGACATACTCCCCTGGGAAATTTTGAAAAATTTGGCCGTTGAAGACTTCATTTCGTGCGTTTTGAAGGACGTTACATAGAAAGTTAGAAAGTCGAGATCAAACTAAAAACGTCAATACTTAAGAAAAATTTCTTGGCGGAAATGGATTTTGTGTTTAATCGTTGAATAGTGTGCCAAGATCAAGCCTCCTTGAATGCTTCTGGGCAAACATATCTACCGCTTCGCATTAACGAGAGAGCCTACCTTGAGCTGTGACGGCTCTGTTGTAAATGTGAAGCCGTCTTAGAGCACTTGCGCTCCTTTCACACTCGCAGTTGGTAGCTGGAATTGTGCAACAAATCTCGTTCAAGAAGACTTAAGAATTTGGGTACAAATCCCTCAACCTAAAGCTTTTGCAGAGGTATTGGGTCTTTCCTTTTTTGGCTTCGAGCTGTATCCGAAATAGCCTTCTATCAAATTAATTGTATCGACACAGCAGGGGATCACATGGGGGACATAAAATGAAAACGATCAATAAACTGGGTTTCATTTCAATTTTCACAAGAAGCAAGTCAGGAAGCACGTACTACAGCTACTTAGCGTTTACCTTTTTTGTACCTTTGTTTTGTTTTGTTGTTGTTGTTCTTGTTGTTGTTTTTTTTTTTTACCGGAGCCTGTAACTGGTTGCAGAGAGAAAACAGAAACAACAAAAAACAGCGAAAAAAACGGCGAAAATCTCACGGGGAAACGTTATAATACGTCCACTTCCATTCACAACATAATAATATGCCCTGAAGATATATATATATATAAATCGTTAAAGTTGCCTGATGAGTGTGGTCATATAATTTTGAACCATACGAAACAGCACTGTCGCAATAAAACGATGATTATTCCTGAAGCCTGAACTCATGTGAAGTTATAGTCAATGCTCCTCAATCAAATGAGTTGAGCGCTCTACGAAATACATTCTACCCAAGAAACAAGTATTTATATATATATATATATATATATATATATATATATATATATATATATATATTAGATATAGAGGAATGTTCTAACAACATACACAGTTGCGATATAAATGCCGTGTGCAATAATATCCAAGGATCCTACACTTGTGCCTGCAATGTTGGATATTCAGGCGATGGGAAAACATGTACTGGTATGTTATTTTATTTGTCAAATTATTCATTCGAGTGCAGTTTCTTTAAATGAGTGTATTAGCTAATTATCCTGTAACATTGAGTTTTGTTGGCTTCTCTGCCTGAAGGACATAATGGTCAACTAAAAAATCACAGACTGCAGATGACAAGCAGCGTTTGAAGCAATTTGACAATTATATATTTCAGTCACTCACATTAACCTTTCTCACTGAGAGTCCTTCTTGCTGGTTACACAAAATATAAGAAGAATCGCAATCTCACACATAAATTATTGAGGAATTGAGTTTTTGGCATTAATACGACATAAGAGATAATGCACTATAAAGTTGTACCCTTCTTGTGATTTTTCTTAGACGTTGACGAGTGTTCTACCAACTCACAAAGTTGTGATATAAATGCCGTGTGCAATAATACCAAGGATCCTACACTTGTACATGCAATGTTGGATATTCGAGCAACGGGAAAATATGTACTGGTATCTTACTTTATTTGTCAAATTATTCATTCAAGTGCAGTTTCTTTAAGTGAGTGAATTAGCTGATTATCCAGTGACATTGAGTTTTGTTGGCTTCTCTGCCTGAAGGAAATAATGGTCTACTAGAAAAATCACAGACTGCAGATGACAAGCAGCGTTTGAAGCAATTTGGCAGTTACATATTTCAGTCACTCACATTAACCTTTCTCACTGAGAGTTCCGCTTGCTGGTTGCATAACATATAAGAATAATCGCAATCTCACACATAAATTATTGAGAAATTGAGGTTTTGGCATTAATACGACATATACACTATAAAGTTGTACCCTTCTTGTGATTTTTCTTAGACTTTGACGAGTGTTCTACCAACTCACACAGTTGTGATATTAATGCCGTGTGCAATAATATCCAAGAATCCTACACTTGTATATGCAGTGTTGGATATTTGGAAAACGGGAAAACATGTACTGGTAAGTTACTGCAGTTGTCAACTTACTTTCTTACAAATGCCCAGCGATGACAGGCATGAAGTTTTTGCGCAATTTGCTTTCAATATTGATAGCTTCGCTACGGTTCGGCTTGTGATTTCAGCCACTCATATTAGCCTTCGTTACTGAGACTACCGGCTCCGTCTCTATTGTCCTCAAAGACGAAGACAAATCTTCCCATTACCTAGAGCCTGTCCTCTTGCCTTCTTCAGGTTTTTCAGTATGTTTGGTGCTCTATACCACGACATGATATAGAAAACTAAACAAGCAGATTATTGAGAAAATACAGCTCATACCAAGGTCCGCATTGAAGACAATGTATTAAATACTTTCACTCTCCTTATAATTTTTTGGTGGTATACCCAAAGCGGAAAGATTTTTCACACAGTTTACTGGTATTTAAAGGGCAACTGACGGGAAAATTGGCACCTTTTTTTTTTCTTTTGTATAAAATCTTTATAGCACAAATAATAATTCTCAGAAAAAAATTTAACTCTATCGCCAAAAATAAATTAATTACAAATTTTTCTTTTCGCTAATTTGGCGGCCATTTTGAAAAAGCTTGGTTTAGAGGTCACGTGGGGTCTTTATGTCACACGTGTGTAAGGCTTATCAGGACTTGGTTGCAATTACAGAAAAACAGTTAAATAGGCGATACTGCCAAGAGAATGCAGTACGGTGATATCGCAAATTAAGCGGGTCTTAGTTGTAAGTACGTGAAAGTTATCAAATGTGTTTGGTAAAAGCGGCAAACGAAATTTCTGTGTATTTTCTTTGAATGTGAAATGAAAGAAATCCCCTCACATCGCTCCTCAGAGGTCAACAACTTTGTGCATATATTTTTAGTTACGTATCTTAAAACACGCACATCACATTCCCGAGTGCAAACTTTTATCTCGGCTTGACGAAAATAAAAATAATTCAGTTATCTTTAGTTGTTCTCAACTTTAATAATTTCAAGGCAGAAAGGGGATTGTGTTCTCGAACATAGTCTCCAAAGGTCACAAGCTTTGAACAACGCAGCAGTCTGAAAGCAGCCCAGATTCGCGACGGCTTCTGGTTTCTTTTCTCGTTACTCATTTAGCATTATCTCAAATACTGATTTTACTCAAGCCTATAAAGACGTCGACGTAAATTTATTTGTCTGCCGGTCTAAATACATATAAAATGAGAAATGAATTCACCATTGTGATTGTGGCTGCTGCGAGGAACTCCGTACAGACTTTAAGTTACGTAACAAGATATCAAATTGCTTGTGCACGTATTTGTGAATCGTGGCTTTTCTGGATGATGATTTGTCGATGACTCATGATTATTTCTCATTATTGAGCACAATTCAAGGATCAGCTATGAATACACCCTTTCCTGTGTTGCTTCTTCATTCAGCCATTTACGTAAACACTTATAAAAAAAAAGTGGTTGATTCCAGTAAAGTAGTCGCTGTTATAGCGCAAGTTGAAGTGGTTGTTATTGTCTGTACGACTGAGCTAAGCCCCACCGTGGTTTGACCGTACGTGTAACGGGTAAACACTACATAACTGTAAAAGCGAGGAAAAGCAGCATAATGGCCCACGGTAAACAAAAAAAGAAGGGAAAGGGCAAGAACAGGAGAGAACCTGGTGAGCGTTGCAGCGTAATGTTCTGCAGTAACACAAACGCAGATAACGTTAGCCTCCACCAGTTTCCAGGCGAAGATGAAGAACCGCGACGGAGCAAGTGGATTGCGTTTGTACAAGCGAAAAGAAATGACGACTTCATCCCTGGTATTGGCCACATATGTAGCAATCATTTTGCAGCAGATTGTTACGACGGATGGGGCGCGAAACTGGCTGGATTTTCGACGAAATTAGTATTAAAGAAAACAGCTGTCCCTACGATTCAAGTTACTCCAACACCTGAGCAACTCGACGCTGTCCGTAGTCTTAAAAGAAAGCATCCAGTACAGAGACCTAAACAGGACAAAGGTAGTAAGCATGACGAGATGGGAACGTTTATGACACCAAAAAGAAGTAGCCGAGCTCTATCAAAACTTACTGCACACAGGGTGAGTCCTTTAGCCGAAATGTCAAGCATTTGGAATGCTATAACCAGTTTTGTTTAGTTATGTTGCTCTCTTTAAATCAACCTCTTACACTCATAGAAATCTAATTTTAAAACAGCTTGTAATGGGGTTTGAGCGGCAACGTGAACGAGACAACGGATCAGGAAAAGCCCTCCACAAGTGGGCACAACGCAGACGAGTCTAAACTGAATCCTCAGGAGGAGATGCCATCCTTGGACGCCACTGATGTTGAAACACTCTGCTGTATTGGATCAACGAAGGCCAACAAGGGCACTCAGAAAGGACTTCGCCGCCCCATATGTCGCAGCAAAGGTAATATTCCAACATGCACAGAGAGATATAAGTCCTTATCTCGTTAAGTCCTCTTAAGACTAATTGATCCTGTTGTTGTTAATCATTACTCAGGTATTTAAATATCCCAAAAGAAAAAGGTATTGGTTTTCGAGACAAACCTGCTCAGTTTGTTTGCGTCATGTCCAATATGCGCTGGTTCTGCAGAGGCACGCGTCCTTAAAGAAATTGGCACCTTGGTAAAAGTCCTCTACTGGTGCACCGAGGAAAAGTGCAAATTTACAAATGTGTGGTGCAGCCAACCATTTGCAAAAGGAAAGATACCCGTGGGTAACTTGTTATTATCCTCCTCTATTCTGCTCTCAGGTTGGTACAAAAAGTACAAATGGGTAAACAAAGGTTTTTATTATTATTATTATTATTATTATTATTATTATTACATTAATAGACGGTCAATAAATAAGTAGGTAAAATAAATAAACAAGCTGAAGGGTAGAGGAAATTGTAATTTCCCCTGAAACGAGTTGTGCTGGCCATGATGTTCGATTCTTCATTTGCAGGATCAGGAGCAGCCAAGGCTTTAAGAATGCTAAAAATCATGAATGTGGCCAGCATCTCAGAGCGTACCTTCTATAGTCACACTAGCTCATATGTCAATCCTGTAATTATACAGCAGTGGAAGGCAAATCAACAGGAACTCTTAAACAGCCTTGCGGGTAACGACTTGCGGGTAACGACTCCCCTGGCTATTGTGCCAAATTTGGCTCTTTCACGCTTATTGAACAGCAAATAAACAGAGTTGTTGACTTTCAACTAGTCCAGGTTGGTACAGCCTGTTACTCTTGAATGGGTCTTGGTGAACTCTTATTTCCTTTGAAACGGCAAATTTTGTAACTTCACAGTATATTGAAATAATAAGGAAATAAGATATTTTGATTGCTTCTCAGAGCAATGAAGTAAGAAATAGCGCCAGGATGGAACACGAGGGGTTGGTGCGGGCAGTTGGAGGGATTTCAAATGCTGGCCTGCATATTGCCCAAATCATCACTGACCGGCACAAGCAAAACACGGCCTGGATTAAAAGAAGTTTACCGGAGACTTGCCCTTTTTCGATATCTGGCACGTAATATAAAAACGTAATATAAACTAGCTGACACCAATTAGAACATACCTGGTAATCAAGTCACACATGTCACACGTGCACAGTACTGGATATGTTTCTTTGTCACTCGTTTTTTTTCCACTTTTCTTCATTATTACACAGGCCTATGTAAGAAGATTGATAAACTTGCAAAAAAGAAGGACTGTGAAGATGTTGGTCCTTGGCGGCAGTCCATCTCCAACCAAATGTACTGGACTGCAGCTTCAACATCGGATGGAGATGGGGGTGTGATGCAAGAGAAGTGGAAAATTATGCCTCTCCACATTCAAAATATCCACACCAATCCAAACAGTGACAGATACCCTGAGTGTGGGCATGGGGATCTAGAGGGGGAGGCTAGAAATCGACTTTGGCTTCAGCCTGGTAAGTTAAAAAGCTTCCCATAAAATAAACAAACAAATTAATAATTCAGTCACAAATCAATCAATAATGGCCAGCATGCCTTATTTCTGCAGGCTCAAATGCTGCTGTGAAACTGGAGGAGTTGCTATTAAAGAATCAGTTGCTCAAGGACATATCAAAATTGTCACCCAAGTACCAGACCTCAACCCTTGAAGCAAAGCACAGCTTGGACATCCAGTTTGTTCCCAAGCATACTGCATTTTCATACTGGGGAATGTACACAAGGTGATAATTTAGTGCTACCCATTGGATCAAATAATGTAGATTACCTTTGGTTGCTTGAAAAACGTCATAGTGATAAAGTGTTCTTTATCATGAATAGATTGTGCCTTTCCGCCTTACACTATAATGAAAATGCAGATAGGATGCAAGAAGTGACTGTTGATGGACGCCCATGCTATGCCATTCGATTTCCCAAGGCTAAACAAGGAGGCCATACAGTAAGAGAAATCAAAACAAAAGCAACTTATGGTGAGTACTTTGAAGAGAATTCCAGAGGCCCTACAATGACCATGATTTAATTACCCTACCAGTCTGGATTCATTTATCATGGAACTATAGGAAAAAAGGGTCATCTATTGGCACATAACTAAACCTACATGTATCTTTTGTAGGGTACTGCTCCAACACAGTCAAAGGAGTGTTTGCTTCTTATGAACAGAACCCAAGGGCACTGAGGGAATACATGTCCAGCCTACAAGTTGACACCCCTCCACCCCTTGCTGCTTCTGCACAGAGTGTTGACAGAGATGAAGCAGTAGAAGCCTTTGTCAGTAGATACAACCTCTCCAGTCTAGTGAACTAGACAGCCGCTGGACTGAATAAATTGTGTACATTACTGATTGCAAGAAGAATACAATAGATACACACCATACTTCCTTGTTACTGTTATATTGACTGGTGTACTATTTGTGTCACTGGCTGACTGATTGCTTGATTGATTGCCCACCAACTTGAAAGATGGATAGATGTAGGTCCATTGGGAACCAATAGGGTCAATTTTTGTTGTAACACATAACTTGTCTAAGATGAAATTCTACTGTCAAATTTCAAAATGTTAAAAACGTGACACCAAACTGAACTCCTTTCAACATTAATGAAGGACCTAAAAACAAGAGGGCATTTCTTCTAAGTAAATTGATACAAACATAATAAATTTGTTCAGTGCTTAAGTATCTGGTAAACTTGCTCCAAGTCACTTAATTTGATTGCTTGCAAGCAAGTCCTTGGACATAAGGCAGAATTCATGCACTTCGAGTCATTGCTGTTGCATTCACTTGCACCTACACTGTATCTACAGTGAATTACCGTCATCTGCAAAAAGAGCATGCTGTCCTCAAGCCATGGAATTTCAATTGAATTGCTTTTTTGTAAAAAAAAAAATAATAATGACATGGATCAAACCTATTCATCTGCGTAATGAAAACCTGTGAAGATCATATCGTCTTCTAGTCTCCCGGGGTCTTGAAAATGTGCCCTGATGCAGTTCACAGCACAAGAAGGTAAAGGAACTCTAATTTCGTTTCCCAATGATCCCCAGCACCACCTAACCAATTGCCTGTAGGCTATGTGCCTACTCTTCTTATGTTCTGCTCCCTCATATGCTGTGGTACCATACTGCTGCCGATATTGCAGCCAGGCAGCCTGTAAAACCCAGTAATTCAGGCAAACTGCTTGGAAACCTGGGTGCAGTACAATACATTGTGGAGGCTCTGTTAGGTGCTCAATTTCCACAGCCTCTAAATTTTTGCGCAAAACTACATCAACCTCCTCGCAACAGATATTTTCTTCTTCTCGCTCCATCCGCTGGCAGTTTCCACGCAGACACCTTGTAAATAATCATAACAACTTCCTAAAATGTTATGTTAATCATTTATCTTGGTCAAGATGAAATGGTAAGCTTCAAGCTTACCATTTCAAGTGCAAATAGAAATCAATCCTAATAATCTGACAAAAAAAAGGAATAACTCCTAGTTTATATATCACAGACTGGGAACCTTTCCTGTAAACAGATAGTGTAGTAAGCAGATTTGGCAGGAAAAATGAAGGTCACAAACCCAACACAAACCACATGCACTCCCCAATAAACAAAAAAAAGATACGATTATACACCATGAAAACAACACAATTCAAAGCACAAATTGTCCTTTAACACGCACATTGCAAAACAATCAATACATTCATTGAAGGATTGCATCACGTTTTATCACACAAACAGATAACCTTACAACACGATTTTTGTATAGCTGCAGTACAGCTGTAACAAAATGTACCTCGAACGAACTTCCAGATGTTGTTAATACTGATAAAAAGGGACTTCTAATAACTCAAAAGAAGCCTTTCACTTGTTGCACTTCCCAAACTGTAGTGTTCAAGAGTTCTCAAAACACAGAACATACAAATTTCTCAATTGCATTTCAGCTTAAGCTTAACTTACTCGAAGCGTTCATGGCGGATGGCCTCAATAGCAGGGAAATGCGAAGTTTAACGTAAAATACTCTAACAAGATAGCTACGTAAGGCGCGTTTTTTTTGCTTCTAACATGAATAAGGAACCATACTTAAGGTTTTCCTGAAAAAGAGTTTTCTGGCCGTCTGTTGCCCTTTAAGCTAAGTGATTTCGTGATCAAAACAACAAAATTGAACACTCTTTATCGTCGAACAACAGTAAATTTAATTAAGCTTTTAACATCGTCATTTAAAACTACTTTCAAAGTCATGATTTTCACACATTAGCGGCTGATATTGCCGAAAAGAGGATATTCGGGATTCCTAGACACTCACCATTCTTCACTGTCGAGATCGCAGCGGCGGCGAAAAGGTTCGATCCTTTCCTCTGTCTCAACAGCCTCTTCATTTCGCCCTGGAGGCTCGAAACGCCACGGTTGTATACCCATAAAGGGTTCATTTCCTTCTCCGTGGACTTCACCTTCTACAGCCCGCTCGAAATCGTAAATATCTGAACCAGAAGCTGAGATGTCGCTACTAGAGCTAGAGGCAGCCATGGGTGTTTTGTACGCGAGCTTACACACGTGTGACGTATCACACCACGTGACCAAAATCGAAGCGTTCATGGCGGAAGGTCTCAACAGCGGCGAAATGCAAAGTTTAACGTAAAAATACTCCAACAAAATAGCTACGTAAGGCGGTTTTTTTGATGAATAAGGAACCATACTTAAGGTTTTCCTGAAAAAGAGTTTTCTAGCCGTCGGTTGCACTTTAAACCATGCAAGGCTTCATTAGACAGTAATTGCGAAATTTCCGAGGACAATATTTCACCCCTTCTTATCATGTGATAAACCACCAGTGATGTTCATTGTTTGTTTTTTTTTTGTTTTCGTTTTCTCCAGTATACTAAGTCAGGGTAGGATCGCGCTTGCGGGCTAATTTTAAAATGTCCTGACTTTTTTTGAAAATAAATTATCTCAAGAAGTTTTCAGAGACATCTTAAAGAATAACAAAAGGTATTAATACTAGTACAACAGCTTTGCACGTGTTGCTGGCATTCTAGTACATTTACCATTGGTCTTTTGCAAAGCAATAACGTTAAAACCCCAAATTCTGGGTACTGGAGTGAATAGCTTTTTCTTTCACAACAGTATGCAGGACGGTGGCATAACCTACGATGACAACATGCACAGCAGATTCACGAAATTAAAAGAATACTATAAAACAATTCATTTTCCTCAGTACATTTTTCGTCAAACAGTAAATAAAATTTGGTGGCGTAAAGCTTAACGCGTTTGTTCTCGGTGCTTTTCTCAAACATTCGACTGCACGTATTTTCAGTGAAAATATGTGTCAGTCACCAAATATTTCGTTGGAACAATAAATTAATGGCCCACCAGAAACAAATATTGTTGTCTGGAGTCGCAAGGTCCACCCGATGTGTGGTTTTTCCCGGGTGGTCTTGCCCAAGGGTAGGACGGCGGCCTTGTTGAAGTTTTCTCCATTATTAGAAAATATTAATACCTCTCCATACCTAAGCTATTTTCGAAGACAGGACAAAGATTCTTTCGATACTGTGGAGTATATGCTTGGAACTCCTTGTCCGTAGACGTTAGAGGGTATAGCCTCGATAAGTTTTAAAAAACTTTAAGTTCAGTTTTCTCATTCTCTTTTGTTATATTACCATATTTCAGTGTTTTTAATTTATTAATTGTTGTAAATTAAAATAACGAGGGCCACCCTAATTAACTTCGTGTTAGCTTTTTGGTACCACCCTCTTTAAATATATTGTTATCTTGTTATCTACCAGTCAATACAAATAGATCGCACTTTGTTTGCAAGTTTTTGTTCACTTAAAACGACAAACTCCGTCGCACGTGTGACGCGGACCAATGATAAGATACCTTCTTTGCTGTGTATATTGCTAGAAACATTGTTAGCCTTAAAAAGAGAGGAGGTCGCACGTGTGTTTGTAATAATTGAGGCATTAATGATGTAATCCACCAAATGTTGTCAAACGTGTATGCCCGCGAGTGCTTTCAGGCCCTCATGCTCTACAAGCAGTGAAAAAGTAAAGCTTGTAGGATGTGGCTGTAATGACAAGGCTACCGTACAAATTAATGTGATCTGGTAACCTGAAGCCACTCTAAAGGCACTAAGGCCACATGGTAACGGGCATTACCCCTTAAATCTACCAAAGCAAAGATTGATCCCAAGCATTAACAGCCATGGACAGCTGTTTCGGCCTTGTTAGGCCTCATCAGCATGGTATAGCTAATGCCCAGGCTCAAGGCTGCTAATGCTTGGGCTCAATCTTTGCTTCGGTAGATTTAAGGGGTAATGCCTACTAGCATTTGGCGTTAGTGCCCTTAGAGTTGCTTCAGCTTACCAGATCATATTAATTTGTGAGGTATCCTTGTCCCTCCAGTCACATCCCACAAGCTTTACTTTTTCCCTGCTTGTTTTATTGATATGTGGGTACTTGAGCCTGAGCATTAGCTATGCCATGCTGATGAGGCCTAACAAGGCAGAGACAGTTGTCCATGGCTACTAATACTTGGGCTCAATCTTTGCTTTCGGTTATTTGCCCGCTACCACGTGGCCTTAGTGCCCTTAGAGTGGCTTCAGCTTTTCAGATCACATTGTGAGGTATCCTTATGCTCTATAATTCCTTAGACATGGATGAATGTTCCACCAACTCACACAATTGCAGTATAAATGCTGTGTGCACTAATACTCAAGGATCCTACAATTGTACATGCAACGCTAGCTATAATGGCGATGGGAGAACATGTGCTGGTAAGTTGATTTAGTTGTTAATTTACTCTAGTACTGGATAGGCGGCTAAAAGGGCTACCCAAGATTTTTTGCTTCCAACCATATTATCAATGGTCCTTGCTCACGTGACCTAACATTCAGAAATGATTTTCATGAGTGTGGTACGATTTACTGCCCGGTCAGAGAGACCTTTCCATGCTTCAGGACTGGTGTATCTTCATTGTATTGATATAGGAACAGCGGAATTAACACCAGTGAGAAGTTTTCCTTGTGTGGAAATTCGGTTAGGGGTTAGTCACTTTAGTTTTCCAAGCGAATTGGCAGTTCGGCGTTTCTGTTGTTTTCTGAGGAGCGACGAAGCCGAAGACAAGCTCACAGCAGCTCAAATGAGAAACACGCTTTATGTGTGATCGTTCTTGGGAGAAATTTTTTGCAGAACAGCAATAATGATGACCTCATACTCTCCTTCAAAGATATATTAAATCGATGAGATTAAGTACTATTTTTCGTTCGCTTCACAAATCTGGCGTTAGTCTTTAGCTAGCGCTGCCTAAAGATTTAAAAGATTTGACTTTTTAAAAAAAAATTTCCGCTAAAGATTTAAAAGATTTATATTAAAAAAAAAAAAATTTCCGGTAATCTCAGAACTGGAGGCTTACCTTTTGGCATCTAATATTAAATGCTAGTTGTCAAACGCAACATTCGCGACAACATACGGACCATCAAGGAAACGGCTTTGGATTGCTTTTGTTGGAAACGCGGATATCAACACTAGTCACTCTCGTTCCCTTGTAAATATTTTTTAATGTTCACAGCTAAATCACTCCCTATGTCTCGAGTATGTCTCGTTCACTGATTACAAAAGCTAAAGGAAACTCCTAAAGCACACTTCCCATAAGGTTGCTAAGGTGATACGATTGACGTCACTGCTAAGATCATCTTGAATATCAAATGTAACCCTAAACAATTGCCACGCACTTATAATGATAGTCACGCTCTAAATATTTCTAACATTCTCCCCCCATTTGTCTCGAAGAGAGCAAATGTACGTTCCAGAAATAGCCTAATCTCCTACATCGTAACAAAACGAATTCGCGATTAATTAAAGTTCTCAGTTATTGCGAAACGGTTCGCAAATCATATTAACCTTCAAATGCCATAGTGTTCAAGTGCCATGTTCATCAGCAGCAATTGCTGCAAGGCGGTCTCTAGCATCTAGCGCAGCACGGCGTGTCTGCCGTTGTGGAGCGAATTCTGTGGCATCAGGATTCAACTCGTTCCCAGGTCTCCCTGTCTGCCGATCACATGTCAACTCGAGGGGATACAACTGTTGTAACGCTCGTTCGAGGTGTGACTTTCCAGCTCGCAGTTTAGCAGCTCTCACCACTGCCTCGCATCCAGTGATGAGTTCGTCAACGATCTCCATCTTCCATTTTCCTCGGTTCATCTCGTCCTCTTTGATCAGCACTACATCACCAATCGCTATGGTAGAAGGGTTTTGTGAGTGTATGAGGCGATGTTGCTCGCGAAGTGCCTTCAAGTATTCATCCGTCCATCGCTTCCAAATCACATCTTTACATCACTTGAGGTACCTCGCACGCTGTCTCAAATCTGGGGTCTCCAAATGATGATGTTCCAACTCCGGTAGTAGGTTTGGTTGTCCAAATAGCAGTGGATATGGAGTCAGCACTGGTAATTGAGGGTCGTCCTCTACGTAGCTCAGTGGGCGATTGTTAAGTGCCACGTCAACGTCAAGTAAGACATCTTGTAGTTCAGCCCATGGCAATATCCTGCAGCCAATTACTTTGTTTAGTGCTCGTTCGACCAGGTCGATTAATCGTTCAAACTGCCCTCCCCACCAGGGCGCTCTGCTCAAGTTGAACTTCCACCTGATCCCAAGGTGCGCTAGGTAATCTTGTAGCCTCTCGTCACCCTAATGGTCTTCAGCAGTTTGCAGCAGTTCTTCCATTGTCTGAAAAGAAGGTACATGGGTGTCCGCGGCGTGCTTTGAACCTCCTTAAACTGCTCATAAATTCTTCGGTCTCCAAGCTCGGTAGAAATTCCAGGTAAATCCCACGGGTTGGACTGCACGCGTAGAGCGCAATGTAGGCTTTGCTTTCGCTCTTCTTTCCCTTCCGATATCTCAAAGGTCCCGCGAAATCGACACCCACTATTTGGAATGCTGCTGTCCATTCGGTTCGATCTCTTGGTAAACTTCCTGGAGGAGGGTTTGTCAGCGCCGTTGTCTGGAATCGTTTGCTGCCAAAACAGCTCTTTATAACCTTTTTCACCAGTCGTCTCAGCCTTGGCACCCAATGATGTTCGCGCACTTTAGTCATCGCTCCCCCATGAAGCGCGACCAAGTGTGACAGCATCACCAGTTTCTCAGTATAGGGGTGTGAATCGGGAAGGTAAATAGGGTAATCTCCCTGGATTCTTCCTCGGCACTTCAGGAGCCCATCACGTCTTTCCTGCAGGTTCAGTTGAAGTCTGTCGTCATCGAACTTCTCTGCTCTCTTTCTGCTACTCTGTGCACGCACGGTCCAGAAGTACTTTTGTTGCTCAATCTCCTCAGTCGTGACCGGTCCCATGGTTCTCTCTTCCTTGCGTTTACGGCTATTGTACACGAAGCGTGAGATCCAGGCACAAACTCTCAGTGTTTTTCCACAAAGCGAATTTCTCCAGCAGTACTTCAAACTCATCTGTTACAACACGAGCTCCGGCAAACACCTCTTTGGTCACTTTGGCTTCTGCTTGACTTTAGGGAGTACTACCTGTAGCGATATCGCTTGGCCAGTTGACTCTGTCTGCCAACAACTTGGGTCCCTTCCACCACAGCTCATTTCCTCGTACACTTCCACCGCGACTTCCGAGGTTCGCGGGGTTCTCTTGGGTTGTCACGTGACGCTATTCACGTAATAATATAATAATAATAATAATAATAATAATAATAATAATAATAAGGTCACTGTGCTATCCAACCAACAGTAAGGTTCTCGGACTGGAGAACCTTCATGCGCATCTCTCGTGTTAGTGATCAGGTTTGTCGCCATGTTTCCCGAAACCAGCTCAAGACGGGGAATGGTCAGGCCTTGCTTGTCCAATCTTGCTTTTGCAGTCACGAGCCCCACACTGACCCCTGATGGTTGGGTGACCATAGCATACAAGGCAGCTGAAACCCCTCTACCACTCGCGTCACCGAAACAGTGCAAGTCGATTTTGGTGATGTTCTCTCTATGCGCCGTGAGGTGCCTGGGCACGGTTATGCCTGTAGGTAACCCCTCCTCCCATCTTGATAGCTCTTTGATTAATTCATCTGTCAGTTGTGTGTCGCATGGTATTTTCAGTTCACAGGCCTCGTGGTAGAGTAATTTCCCGCTCAAAATCGTGGGTGAGGCCAAGCCCAGGGGGTCGTAAACTCTGGACAATTTTCCCAATATGCTTCTCTTGGTAGACAGCCCGGTCAGGGGGGAACTTGACTTCAAGGGTGTCCTTCTCCATGTCCCAGGAAACTCCGAGGAGCGCTCCCTTCCCTCTTTGGGAAATGCCCAATTGCTGTTTGGCATAGGTATCTTGCGTCTCGCTGCTCTGTTTTGTACTGACTGCGTCTAACTCAGGGGCGTTTGAATGCCATTTGTGAAGTGTAAATTCACCCTGAGCGAATCTCGGAAGAGGTCTCTTTTAAGTTGTGCGGCAGTTCTCTAGGTGTTGCTTAATCACTTCCCTAGCAGGAAGAGCGATGAGGAAACTCCGAACAATGCTCTCGTTAATCTCAAAGTTTCCAGCCTTCTCGTCTCAAGATCAGCAATCCAGTGTAATCGCATGGCATCACGGTCCTGCTCGCTGGTCCTAACTTGTGAAGCTTGCTTCATATCGCCTGTCGTAAGAACCGGGTGAAATCTTGCCCGCACCAGCACAGCCCATACTTAATTTTGAAGAGGCGGACCCGCATGAAGACAGTCATCGAGTGAGAGTGTTTTATCATGCGCCCGAGCTGAAGCATCATAGTCGATACATCACTGGTTTATGTGGTATGTAAAATTCTCGTCCCACAACGTGCTACCCTGCTGGCTCCACGATTCTCTGAGCAAGTTGTTCTTTAATAATAGTATCGTACTGTTCGAAAAGTCGTTGCCTCTCGAGTTTCCGAACACTGCTGTCCAGCCGCTTTAAGCTTCTCGCCTTGTTGTTAGGCAGTGAAGGGTGGTTCCCCTTCCATGGTAGTCCAGTCTCGTACCAGCCCTCCACGCTTCGATGTAACTGCTCCTTGAACTCGTCGTACACATCTGCTTGTTCTCTTTTGCCTTGTAATCCCAGTACGTCCAGTTTGCAAAGTTCTTCGTAGTCAGCGGTTGCTGTGTGTTTCAAAAGCATGCTTGAGACGTCAATCTCTTTCCCTGGCGACATGATTGTCCAGCAAAACTGTGTCAGTTCCGCTACAGGTTCTCCAGGACGTCCAATCCTTGGTTTTGTCACAGTGCGTAGTCTAATGTGAAATGGCAGTTGAGGTTTCTCATCTCGGTCAGTCATGTGTATTCCCGTAAGGTGAGGGTATTTCGCGATCACTTCGGCATATCTTGGGTTGTCAAGTGATAACAAAGTTCCACGATCCACTTTCGTAACTTCCGTTTTCAATCGAAACTTCCCGTTGAGGCTGTCAATCGTGAGGTCATAAACGCCGATAATCTTGTTGACAGATCCCAGCAAAAATTCCTCTTGAAGTTAAGAGTTTCCATTGGCAGCACACTTTGACTCCACTTCTTGCAATCTGTTCCACATTTACCTGAACACTCCTTTAGCCCGACCCCGATAACGCTGTTTGATTTCAGTTGCTCTCACTATCTGTAATGGTCACGTTTGTGACCCAAAGGAATTCTGGGATACTCTCGCCTAACAGCGCCATGGAAGACTGCCAATTTCCATTTCACACATTTTTTATAAGTGTCGAGCCACGTGGTCCTGCTGGCAAAATATTTCACCGATTGCATTATTTACATGTCAAAACTCGCCCAAATTGCTATGCCAGGTAAGCAAAGTAGTCTGGGGGTAAATCCGAGCGTTATGATTGGTTCTTTCTTGGAGAGGAGTTTGCAAAACGGACCTGCATGGAAACGATCATAAGCCGTATATTTATTATTATTATTATTATTATTATTATTATTATTATTATTAATTCAAAATTTAGAACTAAAACTGCGAAACAAAACGCTCAAATACTCTTATTTTTTGCAAAGAAACAACCTAAAAGATCGATATTTTACAGAGCTTACAACCTGGACGAAGATGACGAACATTCACCTAGCGAACTTGATTATCCTGAAGATCTGGAAACTTCTGATGTAGAAATTGAAACAGGCATCAGCGGAAACCAGGAGGCCATAGACGATTTTATAAACGAAGAGAAAAGTGAGAGCACAAATAAGAGTACGGCTTTTGATATGAATCCTGTTCTAGTCCGCTACATGGAAGCTAATGGCATAAAAAAAATGAAAGATTAATTAAAAGCCTACCTGCGTCCGAATTTTGACCAAATTGAACACACGCAAGAAAAATGGAGAAGAGTGCGAGCTAGCAACAATTTCAGTTTTCTTTTTTTTTTAATTAACACACTCTTACACTCAATTTCAAACTAACATAGTAACCTAATTTACAAAAGAAAAGGAACAAAACAAAACAGACAACTGACAAGCAAACCAAAGCAAAAAAAAAAATCCAAGTAGGTGATGCAAATTAAAGGGAATATTTAAATTATTCTCGAAGGTAGTAATGGTCTGATTTTTAGTAGCTATTTCTTTTTGAATGTTCAGTTTTTCGCGTGGAAGGGTGACAAAACTGTGGAAAGAGAGAGAGTTTTGCATCGTGTAGGCAAGCAACTACAATATAAAGAAAATTTCGCAATTAGGAGTGCATAGTTTAAAGAATGTCTGTGTTCCAAGTTATCAAAAACCCCATATAGAATCATGCTATTTGATAGAGTAAGGGATTGTTCCGTTTTAGTTGCCCACCATCTTTGAAAATTCTCCCAAAAAGCAGTTGCAGAGGATCAGTGTAAGAACGTAATATATAGATTTAGCCAAGGCTAAAAGCGGAGCTCCACGATAATAATTTTTCTTTTACTGGTATTGAGCAACTTCGCATGGCTTTCCTTGCGTCAATGTTTTATTTTTAGAGCAGTCAGTGGGAATTGACCATTAAAATCCTCACAACAATACACGACGCGTATGTTTGTTCGAAAACAAATTCAACAATCAAAACACGATCAAACATCAAACATGTTGGATCATTTAGCCACCCCAACCAACAAAACGTGCACAGGCGGTGAAGAGCAATCAAATGAACCACCTGAAGTCAAAATTTCAGCGATAATACGCAAACAATCGTTCTATGGTCAAAAATTGTTTGTGCGTTTACCAACCCAACGTTATGTTTCACAACTGACGATGTTGGATGAAAATGTGTGATCGTTCAGCCTGCTGCTGGGGTTTTAATCCTTAATTTTACGAGGACTCATTGCCATTACGTGTTAATAAGATAAGGGCAAAAGTTTCTTATCGCTGTTGAGGCACCGAGGTCGAAAAACAGTCAACCAAGCGGATTAAAACCACTTGTTCGCTTGCAAAGAAAACAACATTACAAAACAAACAAACAATCCAACTATTTCTTTGTGTCCAAAACGAGTACAGATAATTGTTATTTATATCCAATTCCTGAACAAAAGTAACAACGATTAAAGGTGATTTTCAGTCCGTACTTCGCAGTCTCAAGAGTTTGTTTATGTTTTTTGCTTTGATTCATGTAAGACGTCACAAAATGTAATGTTTTGCAATCACTTACATGAAGTAAATTTACAGTTCATGTCAACCGCCATTGTTGGTGCAAAGCTTTTATGCTTCGTTCTTTCCGATATCACCAGAGAAAACAACTTCGTATCAAAGAAACAGTTGGGGAAAGAATTCAAAATGCCTCAACTATAAGGTAAGTGGTTCGTAACGAATAATATTCGAATTCCAATGAGTGAGACTCACAAACACTGGGATGATGAGACTGCGCAGTACGGACTGGAAATCATCTTTAAACCAAAAGTTAAGCTTCAATTTATTTAATTTACCTCACTGTCCTGTGTTGCAGAGGTTTCTACAACTTGAAAATACTCAAGCTTTAGTAAAGTAAAAACAAGCACCCGCAAAAATAGCAAACGGTTTGTCCAAAGGAAGAGCTTCTTGCACAAAGTTAGAGCTACTCGTTCCTCCCATTAATGCCGGTGAACTGCTTGCTTGATGAGCTGCAAGATGCCGCGGTAAAGTGACAGCAAAGCCCTCGAAGCGTGTGTTTTCAAACACACAATCGATCCAAGTTTGAAGCTTTTGCCGAGAAAAATCTTTCGCTCTTCCTTTTATCACTTGAAAATTCACCTTCCGGAGTATCTTTTGACAAGTTCTTGATTTTTATGCTTTTTACGCGAATTTAAATACAAAGATGAAGTTGTTTTGCTCAAAATGAAGAAACCCACTGAATGTGAATTTACGAGCCACAGAAAGCGCACGAAAAATTAAGCCTCGATTTGGTTTGGGTGTCCTACACCTGGCTTGAGCCTGCGATCCAATCGAAAGCAGATACGGTCAACTTCAAAAAAACAGCTGACCTCGATGAGGTCTTAACTCGAGCCCGCGATATGGTTACGTGACACTGGTCAGCGGATACCTTGTTTTGACAGGTTTCAATTGGCTATAGGATGGATGCCCAGTATCAAAGAAGTACGCTGTAAACTAGCTGGTCAGCTGGGCCAGGTGCAGTATGGCCGCCATATCGAACCTTGATTATCCGGACTTGTGGGGACTGAGCTGAATAGTCCGCATAATCGAGAGTCCGGATAATCGAAAATATGAATTTTAATTAACCAAAACTAAAACTAAATAACTGAACAAGTGGAGCGTGGATATTTCACTTAGAAACAAAGAACACCTGAGCAAATCAGAGTTCAGTGAAATGCATTACATTAGTACAGCGCGTGTGAGCTTAAAACGCGTACAGATTTGTGTTTTGAAGCTAAACAAATTCAGCTTGAAACGGAGTTTCATTAATTAATTTGAAGGGAAGAAGTTTTGCTGCGAAACTTAAATATGGCTAGTTAACATTCATGAAAAACTGGGACCAGCCAAGCAAGTCCGGATAATCGAGGTTCGGATAATCGAGGTTCGGATAATCGAGGTTTGACTGTAGAATATTATTAATTATTGGGAAACTCCGTCGTCGTCGTCGTCGTGCGGTCGCGCCCACGAGCAATAAGCATTGGGGACATAAATTATTGTTAAGATTTTGGCTCTGGACAGGCTTACTCTGGTTGCAAGAAGGTTGTGGATAATCTTGTATCGAAACATCGTTATTGTAATGTCATTTTCGATCTGGAAAGGTAATCGTATACTCTACGAATGGATTCTCGGGAAAAACCATGTCTTATTTTCGGCGGTTGGTGGTACGAAGATTTCCTTCAAGAGTGTGTTTTATTCACTTTTGGTGGAAAAAATTTCATTTTTCTTATTTTCGGGCGAATACGAAAAAGACGTTTTGAGTACAGGTTTCCGTGAGCTTGGTATAGTGTTTATAAGACCAAAGTAGACAGTGAAAGGGATTGTTAGCTTAAATTTGTTACAAAAGTTTTTGAACGATAAGAAATTAACTCGTATAATGTTCTTGTCGAACCAGTTTTTGCAAAATACTGGTTTACCATTGATTAAAATTTCCCGATTATTCCAAATTATCCCTTTATGGGTAGGAAGAGATCCCATGTAATCTTTTGCAGTTTGCAACTCTTTCAGTACTTCGAGGTAGAAGGGTGGTAAACTTGTAGCCTGTAATATTTTGACTTCATAGTTGCAATCTGTGAGGAATGTTAGTCCCCCACTGCTTTTCCAGGGTTACTTCAGGGATGATTTTCCAGGATGCATTATTTGCTGATTTTATAGGCGGCACCCAAGCGACTTTTAGGGCTTTATTCATGATATTAAAGTCAATCATCTTAAGACCGCCTTGCTTTTTCTTACCGATAAGAGTCGAATTTTTTTATCTTTCCAGGTTTTTCGTCCCAGATGAAATTAAACAGTATTGAGTTGATTTCTTCAATTAGTTGTTTCGGGATGACAAGTACAGTAGCACTATAAATTAATTTTGAAATCCCTATAGTTTTTACAATATTAATTTTTCGTCAAGCGTCAGTTTTCTTCTCTTCCAACTATTTAAAGTCTTTTCTAAGTTCCAGATTTTCTCTACGAAGTTAAGCTCGTTTGCTTTAATTGAATCAGACGAAAAGATGATGCCTAGCGCTTTTATTGGATCTTGAGGCTAGCGGAAACCGAAAGGGGTTTCGGTGTTGTTTTTCCAACAACCAAGCCCATACCTTCTGTTTTTGTGGTGTTAATTTCCAAGCCGGATAGGTTTTTGAAGTCATTTAGAAGTGCGAGCAGCTGTGCGATAGAAGTGAGGTCCTGGACAAAAACTGTGGTATCATCTGCGTATAGCGACACTTTGATTTCTTTTCCATCTACTTTCATTCCTTTTATTGTGGCTTTACTTCTGATTGCATTGGCGAGTACTTCTATTTCTATTACAAATAACAGTCCAGACAAAGGACAACCTTGTCGAACACCTCTCTCTTAAACGAAAAATTCTGATGCGTGGCCATTGTTTAAACTGAAACACAGCTTGTAACATTGCATGTTGTAAAAAAATTCTTACCGAGGTTTGAATGTCAGGTCCAAAAATTAAACTCATTAAGGGTATCAATAAGGAAACTCCATTCGACAGAACCGAACGCTTTTCTAAAATCAATGAAAAGAGCAGCTACCGGCAATTTTTTCTCTTCTGTATAAGACATTATGACTAAAATTAAACGAACATTTTTGCCAATGTGACGATTTTTAACATATCCAGTTTGGTTAGGGCAAATAATTTTCGGAAGAACTTTTTCTGATCTCTTCGCGATTGTTTTTGTCAATATTTTGTAGTCAACATTAAGAAATGAAATTGGTGTAAGGTTCTCAAGCGAGGGGATATCCTTATTTGGTTTCGGGATGAGAGTTATGATACCTCGTCTCTGTGAAATTGATAGTGCCACTGTCGAAAGCAAAGTTAAAACTGTTGATCATCTCAAGTTGTAATTTTTCATTATTAAAATCATGTAAAGCTCTTAAGCATTCTTCTGATGAAACTTTTCCTTCCCACGATAGCTTATCCATTTCATCTAAAGGAGTAATGTTTTCTGAGAAAGCGGAAGCAAAATCATTTACGTTTTCTCGGTGAACGTTAGAGGAATAGAGTGTTTTATAATAATAATCCATTTGCTCTCGCAAAATCTCGAATTGATCGTTTGTGAATGTACCATTTGAACGTTTTAATTTTGTTAGTGTTTTTTTTTCGTAATTTCTTCTCTCAAGGTTAAAGAAGTAACGAGTGTTGCGCTCGCCACTCTCATGCCACACTCACGCCACCTTACCTTCTAAGAATTGCGCTTCTTGTTTTGTGTTGCATAATCCTTTCTAAACGCAGCCTTGCAGAGTGGATTTCACAAATTATTTGCTTATTGTTTGGTTCTGCCTCGGCTCTTATATATAAATAATTAATTTGTTTTTGGAGAAAGATCTCAGTGAACTTTCTTTTTCTAGCTTTGTTCTTTGAATATTTGACCGTAAAACCCCTTATTTCCATTTTGATTAAATCCCATCTCAGGCTTTGATCTTCCACATGTAAGTATTTTTGTTTAAAGTTCTCGAGCTCTCTACGAAAGTTAGACACATAAGTTTCATCTTGAAGAAGTGACAGATTAAATCTCCAAAACCCGGACCTCTATCTTGTTTGAGTTCTAAGGAGTTAATGTGTAGGAGAATCGCAGAATGATCTGTTTCACGGGCGCATATAAGATTTTGCATTTAATTGTCAAAGCATTTAATTGTTTAGAAATTAAAAAGTAATCAAGGCGACATTGAATTTTGAAAAACTTATTTCTCCACGTAAATTGTTCTTCATTTTGGTTGCGTTCACGCCAGATGTCATTTAAATCATACAGGCTGCTTAATTTATTAATTGCTTCAACTACTGGTAGCTTTCGGGAGTTTGATTTGCAACCTTTCATGTCCATTTCGGTCAGCGTACATATGAAATCGCCACCTATGATAATGATTTCTTCCTTTGCTGTGTTTTGTACCCGGGTTAAAGAGTACTTTGCCTCCCCATTCCGCTTGCCAGGAATTTTATATTTCTTTTGAGCTGTAAGTTACTTGTAAAAAAACAAAAGAGCAATTTTGTTGATGTAGCCATCTAAAGACGGCTTCAGGGATTTGTTTAATCCCCTGACATTTAGTGACAGCACTTTGATATCGATAGGACTATACATTTGTTACAATGGATCTAACGGTTCCCAGGGGATTATGAAATAATTCACGAGTTTCGACAGTTTGGACGAAATGTTGGAAATAATTACACCTTCTGAAGGAAATAATAAAGCAAAAATCCAGAATTATGTGTGCATTAAGAAAAAAGAAAGAAAAATTAACTACATGTACATAAAATAAAACAGGACAAATAACATTAAAAGGTCTAAAAAGACCAAAACGCAAAGGTATCATTATAATTATTCGCACTTCAGACTGGACCTAATGTACGTAACAGTAGCTTTGTGTATTCAGTTCTTTTGTCACTCCGAATGAGATGTATAAAGCATATATCAAGAAGACAAGCTATGCTAGTGTAAAAATAAGTCAGAACAATTTAAGAATCAGCTCTCTTGGTTTCCCTGGGTCCTTTCCATTTGTTCGTTGACAATAAGTCGATCACCAGTGATGGTAACTTTCGTGCCCTCCGTCTTTCTCGCTTCTCGCATCGCGAATACTAAGATTCTTTTCCGGATTTCCCTTACAGTCTGGGGTAAGTCTTCGCAAGTTTGAACGACTGCCTTAAGATTATATCTATTTTGCCAGACTAGGTCTCGGTCTTCCCGACACGTAAATCGAGCGATAACCGGTCTAGGCTTTTCGCTGCTTTGTTACCTAAGCGATGTACCCCGCAGAATCACGTAGCCCTGATTCTATGTTCATCAATCTTTAAAGCCGATGACATAACATTCTTGACAAGATCTGAGCAGTTTGCACTCTCTGACTCATTTATTCCATATATAGTTAAATTCCAGCGTCTGCTGTAGATACTTTGTCGAATTAACTCGTCTTCGTTTCTCATTTGATCGTCCTCGCACGTGTTCACTCTCTCTTTGACTTCCTCTTACTGTGCTTGCGTAAATTCAAGTGAATCTTCAAGCGACTTGACTTTTTCGCGCAGTGAAGAAATTTCTGCATTTGCTTGGTCAAGTTGAGTTTGCATGTTATTTAATTTCCTCATGTTAGCTTCATCCTTTCTTTCGAGCGCCTGTATTCGTTCCAAGAGCTCGAGATAAACCGGGTCGCCATCTTGGTCGCTTGTAGAACTGCCTTCTCTCGCTCTCTTCCCTTTATTAACGCTTTCATTTTTTGGCATCTTTTTACTTCTTTGTATGTTCTGTCGAAGGTATGAGACCAGAGGATTGCAGAGAGGTTCTTTAAGTGCGTTTTGTACGATTTCTTATCCGAGCGCCAAAGCACACGTCTACTCGCTAGCGCCTCATCACCAGTCTCCAACAATTTCAATTTTCAGGGCAGCATACAGCGATACTTACAAGAAATATCCACTCAACATACTGAAGGACAATGAGTTTGAAAAATCGATAGGAGTACTAGCTTAGAAGCGCAAGTCACTTGTTCATGAACACGGCAAAGGAAACAAGCCGCAAGCCGCTCAGGCGATTGCCGAAAACGAAGAAGATGCTCTTTAATTTTGAAGCGGGAGAATTCGGTTACTCCAATACATGCAATTGCGCTACAAAGACCTCTGTGGTGGTTTTTATCCCTACACTCCTATTTCCGATCTTCAAGTAGCCGCGTATCGCTCGAGTGAAGCAACTTCCACAAGCACAACCAAAAATTCATTAATTAATCAGTCTAGCAATACTTTGCTGTCTTCTACCGCTCCAGTTTGTGCAAGTGCAAACATAGGATCCAGCAATGGATGTATCTTCCAAATATTGCATGGTCATGTGAAAATTGTCCAGAATAAAAAGAGGCGTCGAATTGTCACAGGCCAAAAATTCCCCACTACGTTCCCCGCACTTGATTGGTAAGAGGTTAGTCCTCTACAAACACATTATTGAAAGCGTGTTCAGGCGAGAAGTAATGGAGACAAGAAAAGGCTGTACGCATGCGTCGAGGATCTGCCCCTTTAAACAAATTACACAGATTTGGGTGTGTTTTCCCAACTCTTTGATATCAATAACAGAACACAAACAACGAAACTCTGGAATTGCTCTCATTATCGGGATTCAGGCGGACGAATTTGCGAAGCAGAGTCTGCCAAATTGGCTACTTCAGTAAGAAGGAAAATGTTTTCTTATCTCATGTGTTTTTCCTCCGATGTTTTAATTGTTTACAGACATCATGCCCTAATTGTTTCGTTGTTTCAACTGCTGTAAAAAAAAAAAAAAACATTCAAACTAGCGAAATAAGGCCCTAGGAAATTTCTAGGATGGTAACTATTTATGAAATGACCACTTCCCTCGCATCACTGCTGATGCCAAGGAAATATTAATTACATTGGGTGCAATAAACGATTCCTTGCACTAGGTTGTTAACCTCTCGCAGCCAATCAGATTGTACGCATTATTTAGTCACAGAGCGGTGTTTATTTGAGTGTCGAAAGTAATTCTCGTTTGCTTTGGTTTTGCATTACTTCACTCTGTGATTGGTTGGCATAAGTTGCGCCACTTTCTCAACCAATGAAAAGGTAAAGCAAAACCAATCGCGACTTGCAAGCGCTAATTTTCCCGCGCTTGACGCCGGTTGCATGTAATTGCTTCGAATTTTGATTAGTTCATTTTGCTACTTCCGTCTATTGGCATTGGCTGGAGTAATTGCTTTGGTTTTGGTTTTGGTTTTACGGCACTCAGTTGAAAGCTTCTCTATAATAAAAGGGAGAACTGATACTTAAACAACAAGTAACACGAATGCGTTCGCATACGTACCAGTTTACGGTAATCTACCAACATATTAAATAAAAGGTTTGCATTTTTTTTCATTATCCAGTATTCACAGCCACCTTTACAAACCTGGGTGCGAGTGGGAGACTGGGTCCAACATCACTTGGCAGTCACTACAGTGGTCAGGATCATGACGGTCAGGTAACACTGGTCAGCGGTATACAACGATGGACTGTTCCGCACACAGGTGACTACAGAATAGAGGCCATTGGAGCTGCAGGAGGGTACGATGCATACAACAATAACAGTCGTCAATATCGAGGAAGAGGCGCTAGAATGATAGGAACCTTTTGCTTATCAAAAAGCGAAACAATAAAGATTCTCGTTGGCCAAGAAGGTGGGATTAACACAGCGTCTACTACCGCAGGGGGCGGCGGAGGTACCTTTGCAGTGAGAGGAAGCAACACACCATTGATAATAGCTGGGGGAGGAGGAGGAATCGAAGCAGCTAAGTCAAGACACGCAGGATGCAATGCCTCTACAGGAACATCAGGGAGAGCTGGGTACAGGTCATGGTCAGGTGGAAGCGGTGGACACGGTGCTCAGACCGCTGACAATAGTAACTCAGGTAAGAGTGGATTGCAGTCTACTGAATTTGAATTTGAGGCAGGGTGTCTATGCCATCTAGGAAATAAAAAGTAGCGCACTCTGAAAACAACTTAGACATGCAAGTTTTGATGGGTCTTTGACCGTCATTGTAAGCAGTAAGTGGTCCGGGACTAAATTTAGCACCATACTTACTATAATCATAGAAAATGATTTCCCCAGAATGCCCTGAAGAGTCCCTTGTGATTCAATGTTGTCACAGTTTAATAAAAAAAATCGCAGCAAAATTGCATCAAATTTCGAACAAATTCGAAACTCCTGCGATATCGCGGCGACAAATGCAACCAAAATTGCGCTGAAATCGCCCCAAGTGCGATTCTGAAGTTGCAACTTTAGTGTAACAGAAGTCGCCTGAGTAAATGGGGCTACAATTAGACCGCGAGTCGTCCCTGATTTTTCTTGGGGATACTTTTCACCCGCCTTCAGTATCCCTATAGGACTTCTTCTAATCTGCGTCGGAGGAAATGGAAACCGAAGTTTATCTGTATGTCTGCAATTAACATGCTATAGTTTAAAGAGATTTGATTATTTGTACAAAAGTAGGTGAATCTAGATATTCGTCTTCGTTCTCTGGAATCTTTTAAAGTATTCCGTGTGATTGTTTTAATTCATTTGTCGATTTTGTAAGGTGCTTTTATGGTATTCCAGTAGCTTGCTCTGAATCTAGATAACGAGGACTTTGTCTCGAGCACAACTGCCTGCGTGGCAGGCGCTAGCAAGCTAAGGGAAGGGAAGGGGGAAAGCGGGAACGGACGCCCGTTTCCCTTTCCTTTTCTAGCGCCTACCACGCAGGCTACATAATACTATATTTAGAATTTTTTTTTTTTGTTTTTTTTGTTTTTTACATAAATAACATTTATTTACATCGAAGTACAGAACATCACATTACTAACAGACTACTACAGAACTACTGAACATACATGTATTCAGAAAGCTATGAACATAATACAGTCAATTATTACAATTTCTCAGTTAAATTATTAATCTATGCTGTGCATGCGTGGCTTCCTTTAAGACCTTTATATTACTTTATATTAAACTCTTTTAGTTTTATTTTTATTTTTTTTTCCTTTTTTTTTGGAGGGGAGAGGGGGTTTAAGATTCAAAAGGTACTAAAGATGATAGAAAACTAGGAAATCTTTCAATTTTGGGAGTATTTCCTTTGTTTTGCACGACCATATATAATATCTGGCAACAAGGAAGTAAAAGCATTGCTTTGTGTTGGATAGGATGTCCGACCTCAGGCCAATTATTATGTCGGGAGTGAAGATGTTGGATTTTAGTTTTATTTGGTTTTCGGCCAACCATTTCATAAAGCCCTGCCAAAAACAAGACGTCTCGCTACACGACCAAAATAAATGCTATATTTAGAAGTAACAAGCAGTTTACCTTGTGCTATACTGTATGTGATACATTATTCATTAGTAGTACATACAACAACAATTTGGACGAAACTACTTGAGAAAATAGGCCTCCTGGGGCCAAAAAATCCTTCTCCAATTTGTGTGAGTCAACAATATCCCTAAAGTAACTTCCCTTCCCCCCTCCCCCTTTTCAATGTTGAAGTTGGGAAGCCACCATTGTCAGGGAAACGGTTAGGAGGCGGAGACAACATAGAATTGGGGAAGAGGGGCTTTGAAACTCAATTGGTCACTGTTTGCACGTACAACGGCTTCTAAGCTCAATTTTCTCAACAGTTTTGTTCAAGATTGCAGATACGTTATCATTAATCACTACTGGGACATTCTTACTTCTAATTTAATGTCCATGAGGGAAAAAGACGAAATCTTTACTAGCTGTCAAAACTTTAACCCACGGATTCGTATTAGCAATTTTACAGTACAAATGATACAGTACAAGACTAGACGATGGTTACTATAGACAAAAACATTAATGTCGCCAGGCGTAGGAGAACGGGTGGGAGCGTATCGCGATGTGTTTTTAGAAAATAAAAGATGCAACGTGTCAGTTCAATTTTATTTTAAAGTGATTTAATTACAAGCAAAATCTTTTTATCACTGTTTCCTGTTAGGTGGTGGGGTGGTGGCTTTTACTCAAATGGAAGAAGCTCTAAGCAGTTTGGTGGTACGATGGGGAATGGCGGCGAGGGAGGAAAAGGATTTATTCAGGGAGGAGTGGGTGGAAGAGCCTGTATAACAATGCTGTTGGAGGATTTGGTGGAGGTGGGGGCGCTTATGGATGGGGAGGTGGTGCTGGAGGTGGAGGAGGTTACTCTGGAGGAGTAGCGGAGAAAATGAATATGACTCCTGTGGAGGAGGAGGAGGATCCTACAATGCAGGAACAAATCAACAGAATGAATGTTGTTACAATGCAGCTGGACATGGTCAGGTGACCATAACATTCATCTAGGTTATGCTTAATAAGGTCAGCCATCATGCAGATACAAATACGCCAAGTTTTTGGTTACCTTTTTGTTGTTGTTGATTTTAATACATCAGCATCTTATTTTTTACGTTTCTGCCAATATCCCTGCTATGGCGTCTTTGTTTGAAAACCCTACGCTCCATGTTCCTTTTACCGGCTTTCCTAACAGGCACAAATATCCCTTGTTGTTGGCGTGAGAATTAGTACCAAATCTGGCAGCGAATTGAATTTTTTTCTCTCTTTAATTCGCAGTTTTATAGAGATTTCAATGTCCTGAGAAACATTGCACAACAAATTTGAACCGCTGACAAGTACCACTAGCAATCCGTTACTCTGTACCTCGAGGGGCTTTTTCAACATCAACACACAACAACTGTGGATGTTTTTTAACAGCATTTCATTCTTACCTGTCTCCAGAAAAGCGAGAGTTTTCGGAAATCTCAGCTTTTAGAGATAAAGATTTTATTTCTAATCACCGCGTTACAGAGTCCACAGTTAGCAAAAAATGATAAAGAGTGAATAAAATGAGTTTTCAAACAAAAGCAAGTCTAGTGTGAACGGCCACTGACTGCATGTAAACTGTTTCAGAGGACATTTTCAGCGATTCTTCGATCGATCAATCGATCTAACATGACTGCGGGTTTAGGCAAACGGAAGCCTTGTCGATGGTCTATCCATCGCACGCTCAGTAATTAACAAAGTTTTGGTTTGCTCCAAAACCAAGTTATCGTTTGTTTGGTTTTAATTTTTAACCAATTCACTTGGAAAAGAAGTTGCACAGGGAGAACGGTGTTTGTTTTGAAACTGAACTGTTAACTTCTTTTAGGTGAGTTTGCAATCTCAGAAAAGTTAAGGGCAAAACTGCTTTGTCTTCTTCAATATGGTGGAAGTTTCAATTAGGAAGACTTCAATTTTGTGGAAAATGTCTTTCTGTTTAGAAATCGCCCAATTAAGTATGAACCTTAATTGTTATAAGCCATAGAAATGCATTTAAGGGCGACGGTGCATCTTAACGCAGGAGCATTTTGCGTGGTATATAACTATGTGGGAAAAAGAGATTAGCTAAGAGCTTAATGGGCTCCTGCTAAGAAATAATGAAATCTGAAACGAAATTTGGGGGTAATAACACATTTTCAGATACAACTGAACAACAATCTTTATAAATGCTTTTAAATAAGTAAAAACAAAAGGCATTTTTTTATACTCCTTGATAATGCGCGTTTAGCCCCATTTTTTTTAATTTTGTTGAAGTTATTACCATTACCAACATCAGGTTATCCCTCATAGTCATACTGACAGCGCAAAAATTTATTTCGCACCCCTCTGTATAATATGCAGTAATAGTAAAATGTACGGTCCTTAGCACTAAAAATCTCCCACTTTTTCTAGCAATAGGAATATATCTTAACAAGCACTAATGCAAAATGTTGTTAGACAGCATTTCTAGCTAACATCTTAGATAGCAACAGGGCATAACATCTGTTTACCAATCTTGATAGTAGTAGTGGTTTGTAATGAACAACAGCAATGGTGATAGCTCCTTCAGTGTTGTGTTTTCTCACATTCACATAATCTACATCTACATAATTTATTTGTAAAATCCTATAAGGACATCTAGCAAATTTCAGTGCAAAGTGCAAAAATAAAACGAGTAAAGAAATATGTGCAAATAAGATAATAAATAATTGTGGTGTAATAATGATGAAATAAATAACAATCAGTTGATTATTAAATTGATAAAACTAGAATTTAAGCAGAGATATAATTATTTACAGCTGCTTTAAAATTACTTAACGAGGTCATGTTTATAATATTTGACGGTAAACTCTTCTAGGCCAGAAACTGTATTTTATTTTATTTTTATGGGGAGCAGGGTTGGCGCAGTGGTGAGAGCGCTCGCCTTCCACCAATGTGCCCGGGTTTGATTCCCGGACTCGGCGTCATAAGTGGGCTGAGTTTGTTGGTTCTCTACTCTGCTCCGAGAGGTTTTTCTCCGGGTGGTCCGGTTTCCCCTCTCGCCAAAAACCAACATTTGATTTGATTTGATTTGATTTAATTCAGAGTTAATAGGTAAATGAAGAGCTACTATGTGGAGATGTTGCCAATAAACCCATTATTATTAT
>JAEMWC010001372.1:0-2500 GCA_016490735.1 Pachyseris speciosa | reverse complement strand
ATATATCGTGGTATCATCGGCATACATGTGTGCTTTGGTATGGAGAAGACATCCAGGGAGATCGTTGATATAAATTAAAAAACAACAAGGGCCTAAAATTGAACCCTGTGGAACGCCACAACTTATCAACTGGGGCTTAGATACACAGCCCTCTACTACACACTGCTGTTGCCTATCTGATAGGTACGATGAAAACCAGTCGAGCGTTACACCCTTCAGACCATAGAGCTCAAGCTTTTTTAATAAAATATTATGTGAAACGGTATCAAAGGCTTTGGCAAGATCGAGAAGCACAATCAAATTGGTCATGCCTTTGTCAATGTTAAGATACCAATTATTTGTTAAATGTAACAGCGCTGTCACTGTAGAGTGAAGGGAACGAAATCCAGACTGGTTTTTTGTTAACAGGCCATTTGAATTTAAGTACCCGTATAGTTGATCGTAGACTACCCTTTCACAAATCTTAGAAATGGCTGGCAAGACAGATATTGGTCTATAGTTTTGTGCATCTGTGCGATCATCCTTTTATACAAAGGAAATACTTTAGCCATTTTCCACTGTGAAGGAAAGAGGCCAGTATCTATGGATTTGTTTATGATACAGGTTAAAGAAGTGGCAATAATTGGGCCGGCTTCTTTTAGAAGCCGACATGAGATGTTATCAAGGCCAGTGGCCTTGTTCGGAGATAATTTACCTAATAACTTTAAAACTTCAGTGGCAGAGGTATGTTGTAAATTAAAAGTCGTGGAAACAGGCTTTATGTAAGAGTCAAAACTTGTATTACCACTAGGCAGTGTGGAGGCTAGGTTTGGACCGACAGATGTAAAATGGTCATTTAAAATCTCACACATTTCTGCGGGTTTTGTGAAGGAATTATCACCACTTTTTAGTTCACTTATTGAAGAGTTACTAGTGCACTTACGATATGTTAATTCATTGATTGTCCTCCATATTTCCTTCGGGTTACCCACATTTTGTTGCACTTCTGATTTGTAATAATTCGCTTTTGCCATTTTAATCTCATTATTTATTCTATTTCTTTCTTTTCTATATTTATCCCAGATAGATGGCTGTTTTGTTAATATAGCCTGCCTTTTCAGTCTGTTTCGACCTGTTATCAGCTCCCTCAGATCAGTAGTAATCCAAGGGGATTTTTTATTTCTTACTCGCCGCGTTCTTATGGGCGCATGAGCGTCAGCTATTTTTAAAAACATATTTTCCCAGATTTCAACCATTTCATCGGAAGTAGTGCAATTTCTTAGGCTATCCCAGGGCGCTGACTTTAGGTCTTCTCTGAAAGCACTTGCATTAAAGTTTTTAAAAGAACGAGTGGTCACATGCTTATGAGTGTTTTTAGATGAAATGGCAAACTTACGTACTGCATAGACCATACTATGGTCACTTAATCCCATATGCACCACTCCTGATTTTAAAATCCTTAAGGGTTCATTTGATAATATTATATCAATAAGTGTACTAGAATTTGGCGTAATTCTAGTAGGTTCATTGATTAATTGTTGAAACTGATAGGTCGAACTTAATTGCTTCAACTGAGACAGGTGCATGTTATTTCTATCCGATAGATAATTGCAATTTAAATCGCCTAAGATAATTTGTTCCTTAGATTCCATGTCAATAATGCGAACAATAGCTTCTAAAGCTTCAAAGAAGCCAACCATACAGCTAGGGGGCCTGTAGGCCGCAGTTACGTTAAAAGCTTTACTATTAGGCTTTTTAATATCAACACTTAACATTTCAAACTCGTTATTGGGAATTATTTCATTTCTAAGGCAATAATTAATATTCGATCGAAGATAAATGCACACGCCGCCGCCATTACGGTTTCGATCCTTTCTTAGGATTGAAATAGCCGTCAATATGAACCAAGTTGTCAGTTATTGTAGAATCGAGTCTAGTCTTCATTAACAGCTAGCAAATCAAGACACTGATCAGCCATAATTAGTCGAAGCTCTTCAATATGCAGCGGGAGACTAGCAACATTAATACTCGCAATTTTGAAGCCCCTCACTTTCAAGGCAGAGGTCATATCATCATAACAATTTGGTTCACATTCAGGCAAAAAACTGTTGACTTCTTTAAATCAATAACAATTACTAATATGATTCAAAATATTCTTAGCAAGTGCTGCGCTACCTTTCTGATTTAGGTGCAGGCCACTACTGTTCAGCATGCTGCTTCCTATTTTGCTGTTGTCAATAAAACTTAAGTCACGGCCACTTACAAATGACTTGATAATCCTGTTCGTTTCGGTTACTTTGTCCCCCATGCTTGGCTCGTCTGTTCTATGGGTGAGGCCAGAAAATGGTTACACTAGCTGTGGTATTCTGCGATATGTCTTCGCACAGATTTATAATATCTTCTGCGACTTCCCGAGGAGATCTGTTGCGAAGATCGTTCGTGCAACATGTAGTATGATCTCACTTGGGTCGGTACGAACAGTTGGGATGGCATAGCTTTCCATATCGCTCACTGTAGCACC
>JAEMWC010001371.1:165000-179106 GCA_016490735.1 Pachyseris speciosa | reverse complement strand
GTTAGATCACATCTTTTATCTCCGAGCCAAAGGTAGTAAACGCATGTTGACGCATCTTTAATAAAAGTCATTGTCATTCACAGTTGAGAACATTTTGGGGGGCTTCGAAGGTCTTGCCAAAGTTGCGGCAAATGCAATGCTCGGGCGGTGTCATCAATAGACTACAAAGCTATGGGGTTTAATTAGCGGTAGTTAGTTTACATACCTTTATTTCTGCAACAGAACACCGCAGATCTCTTACGTTCAGAAACCCTTCGCCAACAACCTGAACATGTTTGCAAAGAAAGGTTCTCAGGTCGCACTGTCCGTCATTGCTGACACTGATGAGTTTTGGAGGTCTTCTGGTAGGAATTGAGCAGTCATCACTGGAGTAACCTAAAGAAAGGTAAACAAACGCCCTTAATGATAAACCTTGGGCTTTTTAAAGAGTGAATGAATAACTGACTGAATGAATGAAGATATTCTTTATTTACACACGGTTAAAAATATCAGTATTACATAGAACATATATATAAGATCCTCTACAACTGGTTGACATATTTGCCGTGACGGAGTACTCGGCTTAGAAAACCATCTATGAACACTTAGGAATTTACTGTACACAGTCCTCAGGAAGATTGTTCTATAGAAGAGCGCCACTGTAACTAAAGCTACGCTTCAGGTAATCAGTTCTAGGTTTAGGTTTAGGTTTTCCGTTGGCGTCGCGAAGATCATAATTCGAAATTCCCGACGAAACCATATTGCAGGTAGGCTGGGATAAGTTTATTAGTGTACTTGTACATTACGTTTGCCATTTGTTTCGTCCTTCTAATTGATAAGTTGTCCCAGAAAGCTGCCATTTTAATAGCTCGATTTCAACAAGGAGAATAAATTAAGCAAACTGATACCTCGTCGGCACTTGCAGGTTCCATTGACGCATCTTCCTCGATCACTACAGAACCGCGGACACATTTTGTTCACAATTCTCTTAGGTGATGACAGTTTATTCCCAGATGTCTCCCATGCCGTGCTCCTCTTAAAAACCAAATCTTCGCACAAATCCTGTAAAATCGTAGCAACTCCCCAGACCATGGAGGACACACCTGTGTACTGAAACAAAGGTACGCGATGCGTGCGTACGTAAAGCTGTTTGCAATTGAACAGTGGACTGTAGAAGTGAATAGCTGCAACCTATCGCTAATATGTGTCTTGCCTTATGGTAGCCTGTTAGCAGGATCCTTATTGGAGTACTGGGCGCAAAGAGCGCACGGTGAAATTAAAAAATTACGCGCACAGAGCGAGACCTGGGGAGGGAGAAGGCTTCTCCCCTACCCAGGTCTCGTTCGGTTTGCTGATGTTTTTTCACCTTGCCTTTCTCTTTGCTCATTCAATATCCTACTATGCAGTCTGTTGACAGGATAATGTAATGGCTGCAACAAAACAGGACGGCCTACAATTCCGGTCACAGTTACTTGTAACACTCCACAAATGTGTCACACATCTCACCCAACCTACTCCCCTTCCCCTCCCCCCTCCAATGTTGATTTTCGCGACGAATGTTCATTTAAAGTCTGACCTCCAGAAGACCAACATTGAATGGAAGGTGGGGAAATAGGAAGCTAGCGTTTCAAGAATTGTAACCGAGAGTGTAGCTTTTGACTAGAAAGGAATGCTACTGAATTTAGAGTACAACCAGCTTCAAAAGTCCATTAAAAAAACTAAAAGGGTATTCTTATTAATCCTTATTAATAATTTTAATTATTATTGGCAGACTATACAAGGGAGAAGAAAAGAGAACAAGAACAAGAAGACAAAAAACAAACAAACAAACAAACAAACAAGTGAATAGAAAACCTGAAAAGTTAACTTAAAGCTTGTATTGCTTTATTACCCTTATGTCCCGTATGCAAAGCTTGACAAGTTGATCGACTTTCCGCTGACCAATGGTAGGAGTGCAGGCTCGTGCAAGGGGCGAGTTGGTCAAGAGCCTCTTACAGTAGCTGATCACAGCCAATACAGCAAGTAAAGAATCCGAAGGATCAAGATTAGACGGATTAAACTGGCTTGACAGGTTTTTCTCATACGGGTAAAACTCGTTTGAGGTGTTACCACGATGCTCCCTCTTTCGGCGGGTCTGCAATGACTGAATCCCTCTCGTCACGTCTCTTTCACGACTGACCGCTGGCCAAAGAACATTGTGATGTTCTCTACTTTGGTTCACAGTTGTTGCACTGTTTTTTCTCCTCAGTGTTAGTCGGACGGCAGAAGCAGAAAAACGTTTCCGTTTGGTGCTGGCGCCGTGTCAGAGGATTATAATGGAACAAACTCTCTCTGTCCGACAACCTGTTAAGAAGGAAGTTAATAAAATGAGAGCATGGGGAATCGTGTTCGCAAATGGTTCTCGGCAATGTTTTACTTGGCTAGGTTTCCCAATGAAATAAAATAGAAATCCACAGAAAGACGGATGTAATGGATAAGGGGGTTAATAAGCGGGTCGATCAGTCGGTCAGTTGTTAAGTTAGTCAGCGAGTCAGACAGTACAAACAGTCAGTCATGCACTCTGTCTGTCAGTCAGTCATCAAACAGTCGGTCGGTCAGTCAGTCAGCCAAACAGCCAGTCAGCCAGCCAGCCAGCCAGCCAGCCAGCCAATCAATCAGTCAGTCACTCAATTGGTCAGTAAGACGACCAGTCTGCTACCCAGGCAGTCAGTCAAACAGTCCGTCTGCCAAGTAGTCAGCTTAAAGTTTGCATCTGACTCCTTTTCAAGTAAAAAGTAATTTGTATAAGCGGTGAGTCGTGAATAATTGTGATCTTTACAAACCAGTTTCGTTACCTCCTCCATTTTCCAGCGTCATTCATTGAAGCTGGCAAGCCTTCATTTGCTGCTCGGCTGTAACCGCTGACCTCCCGAAAGCCACATAAACCAGTCACGTGATTAAAATCACCAAGCGATGATTCAACTGTACATTCAGTCCCCATTCAAACACATCTGCTCGAACATAAACTCCTGACGAGAAATACACCTAGAAAAGTTACAAAATAATTTTATTCTTTGCTTCAAATGTTCGAAAACACATACAGACCATTTCACATACAGACCCATTCTCCCGGTCAGTGCAGACAGAATAACTTTGCATTTTCAGAACACACACGTCTACAAAACACCCTTTTCAAACACTTCCGAGAACGAAATTACCGTGTATCGTTTTTCCACTTATAGATTCTGTGATTCGAACTCCCTTGGAAAAGAGATTTTCCGCTCTTGATAGAGATCTGGACACTAGTCTCCATGAATCGCCCATGACACATGTCGATTACAATGACGTCATCGCCTTCTCTCGGCTACACACATGCGCAAAAGCTTGGGTTTGACGACTTACTGCAAACTAGAAGCGAGTGTGAACCTGGGATGAGTTAAACAGGCATCCACTGTCTTAGTTATAGTCTTACTACTTTAACAGCTGTAGAGCCATATAATGTTATGGAAAAGCTATTAAATCGAATCATTATCATCATCATCAATCATCATCATCATTACATCATACATATTATTTATTATTATAAAACATGGGAAGACTACATGATTCAACGTATTCTACTGGAAACAAAACAACTTTTAGACAACAACATTCCAGTTGTTCGTTACAATTAGCGTTTAGCAGAAGGCGTAAGACAATTGAGACTGCATAAAGCATATCAATCGGCACACTTTTCCGTTTTCAAAGCAGTTGCAGTCCTCATATATTGTACAAACCTCAAAAGGCCTTGATGTACTTTTAAAGAACACATACGTTGACACTCCTGATGGAATCCGATAAAATCTGCGGAAGGAAAGAGAAAAATAATAAAAAATTCAAACAATTTTCACTTGCTGAACTCCAACGAGGAACAACAACAGTGAAACTGGTATGCAATCACTTCGGTAATGCGAATGCGAATTCAAACCTTTGTTCTTATTTTATTGGTATTACGTAAGGTTTTCAATAGCTTAGATATCTTTGTTGTGCCACCAGAAGCCTACTGGCTGGAGAAACGAAGAGCTCTCAATCAAGTGTCCATGATGGTTGCACATCTTAAAGACGATGATGTTGTTGAGATGACATTATCTCAGAAGTGTATTAACTACAATATATAGGCTTAACTAGGAGGCAACTAATAACTCTGCTTCTAATAACAGAAAGAGTGTTTGGAAAGAGATACCACAAAAGGCTACTGTCAAAAACCAGACCTGCCGGATAGTGTCTTGATGTAAGATTCTGTAAAGAGATGGCATTGTGCTGTCCTGATATCTTTAGAAAGCACCTGTTGGAGGATAATTAAACATTTACACTGCGTAGTTATCGATGTTATTAAACAATGAACATTTCTCGGTTCACTCAAGTGCACAATAGTATTTAGTGGCAAGTCAACATGTTGTCCAGTTCTTTGTATTAGAAGAAGAACGAACAGTAAACAGTTTACCTAAGATTCTTATTCTGATTCTCAAGTCTTTTTCTTTTACGGAAATAACATCAAAGGAACTCACGATACGAAAGCCACTTACCGACACATCAGGCGGATTATGCGACTTCCAAAGAAGGGATTCACTCTGCGCAGGCTCAGTAATGATTTGTGTCCTGCGATCTCCATCATCAACAAAATCTGACACAGCGATCACCCTGACAACCTCGCGCCCGCAGTCACGGCGAGAACAAGACTGTGGTTTCAGTGTCACCTCGCACGTTGACAGAGCCACGTCTGGAGCTTGCATCATGCGAGGAGTATTTCCTTTGTGGGCAAAAAAAAAACAAAACAAAACAAAACAACATAAAAGAACTGTGGATAGATGTTCAAATATCCAAAAAATAACTTAGCTCGTTGCCAAAGGCTCTGCGGAAGAAACAACCTGCGCTCTGCCAACCTCTCCCCTAAGCGTTACGTCCTTCAACGATAGGTACGCAATAGGTGATGAATGATGCCTAGACAATTCCTCTTTCAAGAGGGCCTTGGGTATGATTTTGTTCTCACAGATCTTCATTTGATGGGGCTGTCAAATGTCGCTACTTATACAGCGATTGATCTTGTTCTTCTGCTTGCAAGATATCATCTTTACTCTTCCAAATTAGGTGGAGAGCCGTTTTGTATTTTCGTCTTTAATATTAAACTGAACACAATTATTTAAATTGAAAAATAAGTAACTCTCCGTAGTAATTGTTCAACCGCCTTTCAAAAAAAAATGGAAGCTTTCGCTCTGTTAAACTTAGTTTCACCACTAAGAGACCTCCCTTTGATGAGTAAAATCGTCTGGCGTTAGCCAGAGTAAAATCTTTAAAGTCCCCCTTGGTGGTAAAAGGGTTAAGGAGATAGTTTTTAAGAAGTGTAGGTTCCGTATTGTAAGTAGTCCACGTAGCGTACTGTTAGTAGTATAGGCACCGTAATGAATATGGCGTAAACAAAAACATTGAAAAAAAAACTATTAAAATCCAAGGATTAAAACATTACACCAAGAGGAGATTCCCGGTGACATCGGGTTCAATATGCCTACCTATGGGAACTAAATGCAGTGATATCCGGATCGTGCAGTTGGGTTGGGCCGCTGGACATACCAGGGGCACTGTGAGACTTAAGGTAAATTGCTTCATTTGCTGATCCTCTGGAATAACAAGAAATGAAGGCTCTACCTACAACAAGGAAATAAATTTTTCGATTACTTTTCCACAGAGAAAGGTTTTGAGTCCCTGGGTGAAAATCTAAGTGGGCTGTGACGTTCGTATGAAAGCTACTGAGCAGTACTTTCCTGTGGTGCTGTTTATTATGCTGTACAAGGTGGCTCTAGCTTTTGCGTTTTAAGGTGAAATGAGAAAATGTGACCATTCAAATGAAAGCGTCTGAGCAGAACGTTCCTGTAGCACAGTTCATTACGCTGCATATGGTTGTTTCAACTGTTGAGTTTGTGGATGAAATCCTATTTTTAACCATTCCAACGAAACCGAACGAGGTGTAATTTTTGTCGGGGCTTTGCAGTTTAGGATATACTTACTTTTATTCCAACATAGAAATCTATGCTTTGCATACCAGGGCTTGTTATACTAGGAGTCTCTGAGTAAAATGCCGACACTTCACATATTATCTAGCAAAGAATAAAAGACACAGAATATCTAAGAAGAAAATGAAGATGCGCAAGACATAACGTTAACAAGAAAATAAAGAAAAATTAAAGACATGGTTGAGATAAAACTGTCCATTTGAAATTGATTTCTTTTTCTTTCTTTACAACCGAGGATCGTTCACTGAATAATTCGGCGCCTGTTAGAGGCTCTCTATTGCATCTTATTACACTCACCAGCGAGATAAACGAAAAGGGAATTTAAAAGCTACCACCTTACATTCTTTATCGCCAGACGGTAAACTTTCATCATCACTGATTCTTGCAGTACCGTATTTAGCCTCGTAAATAACCTAGTTTACAACAGGTCTATATAGAAGCTCAACGGCTACTGCAGGGGTCATAGTTTCGAATCCCTTGGGTTCAGGTATTTGTCTTTACCAAACACACAAGACATGAATATATGAAAATCATATATTTGAACTGCGAATCAAAGAATGAATATGTCAGTGATCATCGCAGTTATGAACACTACTTGAGCAGTAGTGAAAATAAAGCCTGCACCGGTATTGCAGAGGTCGTGGGCTCAAATCCCATACAAGCCTGAATTTTTTCTCAGGCTTTATTTTCACTACTGCTTAAAGGCGGGAATTAATCTAAACACCGTTTTTGCGTCGCTTAACATGGATTTGACGTTAATATCTCGTTCGCGTTTCAAGCAATCAAAAATCCCTCTGCTCATCCCGCGAAGCTGTATTCATAACTGCGATGATCACTGACATATTCACACAAGACAGACGGCATCCTTTTCTTTTTGATGCAAGCAAGTGAGCTTTTGATGCAAGCAAGTGAGCCTTTGTGTTCATTGTTCGGTTGATGTAATTATGAGCAGTTGGACCGCAACCAGAGCAGTGAAGTCGATTGTTAGCGTTAGTCGACTGTGTGTCTCAGTTCTACTCACGGTATCACCCAGGTGGAATTCCGCTGACTCAAAGTTTATCACCACTGCAGTCTCATCAGTCGTGTTGGTATGTAATACTTGCTTCCCAGTCTTCCCACCCAGGAAACGCATTATTTTATACCACGTGACTTTGTAACCGACTTTGTAGGGACCTAGGTCCCTAATATCGTAGGAGCAGAGGAGATGAACGGAGCTGCTTGCGAGGATGTTTCCCGGGGAACCACGGGCGTTATCTTTGGAGGACCAGCCAGGGTTGGGTAAGGAACGCGTACTGTTGGAAAACAATAAGATTTGATAATTTCAACAAAGAGGAGAATAAAAACCTGTTTTATGTATTGATCCATTAAACCTTGCTCTCATAGACCTTTCCACGGTTTATAACGCCACCTTGGCTGGGGGGAAACACGTCAAATTAAAGTAAACAGCATGGGATTTTGGCCTACTTTGACTGAAGCGCTGTAACGCCGCTATAAAGAGGCGGAGTTCCACAGCGAAAATGTCTTTTAAAAGACATTTGTACTGAGAATGTTTTCATGAAACATAAAGAACAGCTTTAGGCTACAACGACCATAAACGAATTTTTTAAGATTCATACAAACCCTTCTAATCAAATTTTGCAAAGTGCCGCGAAATTAGAAGCCACATGAGAAGATTTATAATTCGAATGATTTACGGACGTCGTACCTTTTCTAATGGCCTTATTTTCTATTGAATGGATGATATCAATAAAACTCCTTAAAGTAGTGGGAAAAGTTGGAAATCCGCCTCTTTTTGGCGGCGTTACAGCGGTTCAAAGTCGCACATACATTTACTGTAATTTTAGCCGTGTATGCCTACCCACCCCCTCCCCTGCAAAACCAAGTCTAGATTGAAATTTTGGCCAGTGAAAGACGTTGATTTACTTTGTTTCATGTGTAGTAAGAATCTGTGGTCTCATTCAGTGTTTACTGAGTCTGGAAAAAATTGTTAGAGTTCAACTCCACGGTTTTCTTGTAACCCGGTTAGTAAACAGTGAAGTCGCCAGCCTTGCCCCAGTTTATACACTAGCTCAAAATCATTTGTTTACCTTGATCATCAAATAGCAGTGGACACGAATGACTAAAGAGGTAACGGTTTACTATATCTGTAAAATTATACGTGTTCGTTTTCGAATCCTGACAAAGGATACCAAACCTTTACATCGTGGCGCATATCCGATCTTGCCAGGACCACAGGGCACCCTTCCAGCTAGGAGCAAAAAAAAAAAAGATTTTAAATATTATTACACTGTGGATTATGAATCATTCTTTTTAACAATAGGATAAGAAAATTGAAAAATATGAAAGGAAGAAGAGATTTTCCAGTCACCTTCCTGTACACAGTAAGCCATTGGGCATTCTTCTGTTCTCTTCAATCGATAAACAACAAAGTCACCACAGTGTGTCACGTGAACAGGTAACTGCCACATACAGCAAACCCTCTTCACTCCCTCCCATGCCACGCATGCGCTGCTGTTCCTCTCCTCTCCAAAACTCAGATGTCCCTCTGGCAGCATCCAGATCTGCGCATGCGTCCCACATGAGCCAATCTCGGGGCAGCTCGTGGGAATAGTAGAAGGAATTCCATTTATCTCCAGCTTGTACCAGGCCTCCTCTAAATTGTTATCGCATAGTGGAGAGGAAGATATGACTTTGTTCGACAATGCACGCGCAGGAGAGTCTAATACTCGGTGGCCGGATGGTCTGCATTGTGGTTTGTCTGAAGTGGAAAGGCCAAGCTCTAGCTTAGTACGTCATGTAAGAAACTATACCAGTACTTGTACAGATCAGTTGCAGTCTCTTGAGATGTTTTGCCTGAAGGGAAGATCGCCTCATGATTGATTGCCTTTCTATTCATTCATTCATTCATTCATTCATTCATTCATTCACGCACGCACGCACGCACTCACTCACTCACTCACTCACTCACTCATTCATTCATTCGTTTGTCTCGCCCCTTGAAGTTAAGAACAAACACACAACTCCTTTCGTAAAGTGACACTCGAGTGGGAATAAGAAAACGCGCATTGTAATTCCACGCGAGGGCGATTTGCGCGCTTACTCGCGTGTTTTTCTCTTTTGTCTTACCCTAAGCTTGTTCTTCGAGTGAATGACTGAGGGTCATCTGAAAGTGCGACTACTCGCAGTGTATGGGGCCGGAGGGGGAGGTACTCCCTCAAATGGGCTATATAGGTATGTGCGGCCCCAAAGGGTATGGTGTTTAAACCGTTTTGGTCTCAAATAGGGTATCGATTTCGACCATTTTGGTCTGAAGTAGGGTATGGTTTGTGCACTCTAGTCTTGAATTGGGTATTTTTCTTAGAAGAAGCTACTTCTTCATCATTAGGTGGTAAAGCCATCAACAAAAGCCTTCTCTTTTGTCTTTTAAAAACTGTGTACGTAAAATTGGTCTGAAATAGGATCGAATTTTTGGTCAGGTCTGAAATAGGGTAGGGAAAATCACAGATTTTGGTCTGAAATAGGGTAAGGGTTTCAAGAAGCGGGCCGAACACCCCCACCCAATTTTTCTGGGAGTAACCCCCCGGGGTATGGGGGAAGTACCTCTCAAATGAAAGGGCTGATTGTCGGAAATTTGAAAAACTACCGACCGGAAAAGCACCAGCATCAGTGTGTGGCTCGAATTAACCCCCGGGAATTAACCCTACCATCTTGGTTTCCCTCCAACTTTCACAACGATCACCCCTAAGACGTTGTTTACGTGAGACTTTCCGCCCCCCAGAAGAAGTACTGTCTGTCATCAAAAAATTGACCTGATGATATCCCAAATAACAACAAACACGATTCATCTCTCACCTCCAACTGAGAATAACTTTTGCATCCATTCAAGTGCTGTGAAATCCACACGTGAAAACAAGGTAGCGTGATTGCCAGAGACACAAGTTTTCCCACTTGAGTAGACACCAATTACTAGCCAAGAATGGTTTCGCTGGAGGATAAGAGGACTTCCTTGATCTATGGAACACATTCCTCGAGTTCCGGCCACAACGCACCATGATTCATCTAACAATTCACGATGATTTGTACCGTCCGTAAAACGCTGAAGGCAAACACGAGCGAGGGAAACAGTGTCTTCTTGTAGCGTCCTGGAAGGTGGTTCGCGCCCGAATGAATTATGACCCCATCCCGTTACCTTTGCTAAGCGATTTATAGCGCGGCGAATCGAGTTTATCAACTTTATTCCCGGGAGTTTTATTCGTGGTACATGTTGACCATTAGGAAGCATCACATCTCGCGCCAGATACAACAGCCCGAGGTTACCAATGGACGTATTTACGTTGTATTTTGGGTACACAAACGTCTCCAGCACGGGTACTGAATCGGCGCCTGGAGTTTCGAAATCGGTGTTGTGGTTTCCCACTCTAATAAACACAGTCGCTCGATCCCTCTTGAAATCACTTTCAGATGAAAATAAACCAACCGAAGAGTACTGTTTTTTGAAAGCCTGTACACAGAAAGCAGATGTTAAAACCCATCGCTCGTGCACAAAAACGCCACTGCATTTCACAGAGCTTATCAACACATGCCAAGGGTACTTCTCAGGGAGAGCGAGACGTGGGTTACTCGCTCGCTTGTCAACAATCCTTGAAAGAGGTTTAAACAAACGCTGCTCCTCAGTTAACGTTGTATAAGCGCTTGAAAGCAAACACAGGACTAACAGGCCCTTCATTGCAGCTGTTGTTCGTGATAGGTGTTTTATCTTGATGGCCGCGAGGTTTGTTGATAGTTTTGTTGTAACAAGAGGCTACAATTAGCCTACCCGGGCTTGCAAAAAACAGTATTGTATCCCTAACCTGCTATCGAGGTTTGTTGATAGTTTTGTTGTAATAATATTCGAGGTTGAATCCCTGTCATCAGCATAATCGTGTCTCGTTACCGAAATAACAGCTCAATTCTTAAACTCGCATTTGCTTGACAGATCTGTCAAGTGAACCGGTAAAATTCCGGCCGTAAGCCCCTGGGCTTATGCTCCTTCGTGAGTACTCGTTTTAAAGCGGATTCAAGCTAGGTAAGCGCTGTGGGTGAACCCCGGGGAGGGGGGGGAGGGGGACACTTCCTATAATGGCCTATACGGGGAGGCTTCGCCCGAAAGGGTACCTTTTTCACGCTTCAGGCATATGAAAGGGTAGGGATTTCACGAGTCGAAGTAAATGAAAGGGTAGGGAATTCTGCCATTTAGGTATTTAAAAAGGCCTTTCATTGAAATATTTCGAAAACACATACCTAGTGACTGTACTGTTCTGATGGAAGGTATACGAAAGGGGTACCTTTTCTGTCAAAAATGGTGTATAAAAAGGGTAAGGGGTCGGACCTCGGGGCGGAGCCTCCCGGTATTAAATGTTTTTTAGTAGCCCTCCCGGGGGGGGAGGGGTGAACACACCACATACCAGAACAAGACCTCTGGGAGTTATCGGGTGTGGGGGGGGTTGGGGGGGGGGGGGGGGGTGAAGGGGAGCCAGAAACTTTTTTTACAGTTAAATCCCGCTTTACTGAAGCCCGCTTATTACGGGCAGTTTTGTTTGTCCCGACAAATAGCTCATATCTTTCCTCTCACTTTTCTTTGAGGATGCTGTACTGTATTGTACTGTACACTTATCTTGTTCTGAAGCCTTTGAATTGTACGCTTTGGTCTTTGTGTACGTGACGTTTATTCTGAGAGTCCGCATAGTAGTACGGACACCCGGATTTTACGGAAACACTTGCGTGTCCCTTTGGTGGGGGTCTTTGGTGTGTAATTCTGAAAGTGACTTTGAGTGACGTTTATACTTCTTGGAGGCGAGACGAGCAGGAGAGAGTGAAAAAAATCTTCACGGTATAATTATAACCCGTACTTTTCAAATGAAAAGTAAGATCTCGGCTTCGCAATTTCGATATTAAGAGTGGTTTACATTTGAATAATAGATACAATTGATGACCAAATACAAACGCTGCTGGAAAAATTATCCCTTTAGCATTTTGGTGTCAAATATCCAACAACGCTACTGAGTTAATGAGCGCCACTCACGAAGTTAACATGCCCCTAAATCAGTTCCTCTTGTAATCTCTTTTCAAAAATAAGATATGATTGGCAGCGGAACTGTGAAGCATGCCAAGTTTCCTTCTTTCGAGCGTCTTCAAGAAATTTATCCTTTTATTTTTTCCGTCTTAAAACGACAGGAAAATCATACGGGAAACTCGTCTGAGGCGACAAATCATCTTCACTTTATACTAATTTTAAGAAGGGAAATAGCATGGCATGATGTTTTTATTGCACTGGAAATTTCCACCTTGTTGAAATGCTTCTTCAGTTGGCAATGTGATACGAATAATTGCTAATTATTAAAGGTGTTAGGGGAGCTATTTCTATAGTATTATTCATGCTTTAAAGCTTCGCTTACATAGAGAGGGGACAAAATCCGAGAGAAATAATAACAACAGACTTTACTAAATGTAAAAAAGCACACATCACAACTAGTGGCTGAGAACCTGGATTGTTTTTTCAAGCCTTTTTAATGGATCATCACGAGGCTTTTGTACATTATGTTAGCCTCTTTTCAAGCATTTTAGTGAGGCAAAAGTATTAAGCATTATTCGAATATTTTAGTGGCGTTTCCCCGGAAAATTAATTTTTGTTTAAGAGAAAATAAAAGTAAAAATAATTTTTTACGAGAAAATGAAGACTCGAACCAGAAATAATAATAAAAAAATCAAATGCCTCTCTAATACAGCCGAGTGGAGACTGAAGATAAGTCAGCGGTTTTAGGTTTCAAGTCATGTAAACTATTAACTTGTATACGTTGATGTCAAACCACTTAAACGTATTTGTTAGCGCTAGCACCCTGTTAAACATTAAAACTAATGAAATTAAAATTAAAAAACCCTATGTATAATGAGCATTAATCGAGCATTTAAGTGACTTTTGGGGGAAGACCGAGCATTTTAGTGGGAAAACAAAACCATAATGTACAAAAGCCTAATCATGACCATGACCATCATCATTATTGTTATTAGTAGTAGTAGTAGTACTAGTATTAATATTTTACTATTATTACTATTTATGTTTTTAGAATACAATATTATAATTCTTTCAGAGGACGCTCTCGATTCTACTGCAAGGTAAGTAAGACGTCTTCAGGGCTTCTCATTGTCATTTTGATCTCCTAAAAATTAAAAGCTCTTCGACCTCTTCATCAGCCGGAAGACGAGAAAAATACTCGTCTACACGGCCTACACTGCCTGCGCCCCCGATAAACTTCTAACTCTCCGAGAGCTCCGTTCATCTAGCGTTCATTTGTATCTTATTCAGCTGAGGCAGGAGATCAACAGGGTGAAATAGAAGCCTGACTTACCGCTTCACCTCAATCAGTGATGAACGAGAACACTGATCCCAAACAACAATGAGAAAGGCTTGGATGAGGCTTACAGATTTGTTTTCTGGTCCTTTAAGCGTTGATATCCACTTCCATATTCTCCTAAATGTTCTCCACACAGTTCTTTTCTTACTAATAGGGAGAATCAATATACATAGAGGTTGTTTCAACACAAGTAGCACCTTGAGAACAACGATGCACTTGGTACTTCCAATATATAGCCCTACTTTTTACACTATTGTAAGATTTCAACTACAAACTATTTTTTTTTTCAGCAGTACACACAGAGGTAGACACGCACACACGCATACACCAACTAACGTAGGCACAAAATGAGTGCTGACACGATGGCGGTCGCGATGGTGTTATCTGAGAAGTGGGCACGTGACTAGTAAAGTATGGTATCGCAACAAACGATAGCGGGAATCGATACTCTGTTAAGTAGAAATTGTACAGATGATATCGAGGCAACATCCACCAGTCGGTTCAAGGTTAGCAAGTTTGATGTTAGCTTAGATAAATTACGTCTGGTTGGCGCATGTGCGAGAATACCGTTGTGAGCATGCTTTCTTGCTATGTGCATGCATGCTTGTGTCACGCATCCACGTGGTTTAACTGCCACGAAATACAGAATTTAAATGTCACAAAATTTGTGCTTTCCCCTTAAACGGCTACATCATAGTCTGACTATCACG
>JAEMWC010001371.1:135000-150000 GCA_016490735.1 Pachyseris speciosa | reverse complement strand
TAGGCCTATAATTGACTACTTGATCTCTGATCATTTTACTGTCCTATGTGATCTCCAGTTGGGAAAACCAGCCCCGAAGCAGGGGCACCCAACGACAAGTTTCGGTAGATATCTGTTCGGTGGAAGGTAGTTCGCCTAAGGCTTTCGGCGTCGATTAAAGAGTGCACTTGGATTTTCGTAAGTAAAACGTGGCCTAAAAGATTCGTAATGTGGCAATCTTAACCCCTGAGGTTTTCGGAAAGGTCGTTATTGCTGTTTTTGGCAGTAAAAAACGTCAGCTAGCATTTTAGGAAAGAAAAAAAGGTTCCCTTGAAAGTTCATTTCAGCTAGTATTATCTCAAAGAAAGATTTTGTTCCCTAAAATTTTCGGGCAATTAACATTTCAGCTAGGGAATCCAAACAGATCAAAGTTTTCTAGCTAACCAAAACATCACTTTAAACAGACTTCAAACACCATAACGTACCTAAAAATGCCTTTCTACAACTTTTGGCTGGTTTGGCTCGTTGGGTGCCCCTGCCGAAGGTGAAACAAGTGTCCTATAGGAAAATCAAGGACATTGACAGGGAAAAGCTAGAGGCTGAATTGTCTTCTTCACAGCTCTGTCAAAACATTCCCGATACACTTGATGAACTTGTCAACAGCTATAACACGACCTTAGCTCAAGCTCTCGACCAGCACGCGCCATTGCGTACAAAAGTGATACGCTCTAGACCATTGGTCCCTTGGTTTAACGAGGAAATCAAGGAAGCAAGGCGGGAGAAGCGAAAAGCTGAGAGGACGTGGCGACGTACCGGCACAAGGGAAGATATGTTAACGTACAAAGCAAAAAAGAACAGTGTGAATGCTTTGATGAATGAAACTCGATGCAAATTCTATAATGACTTTGTCAAGGATAATAGTAGCAATCAGCGCAGTCTATTTTCGGCAGCGAAGAAGCTCCTCAACAAGGAGGACAACAGGGCGGTGTACCCCCCTGTGAATAATAACGTTAAACTGGCAAATCAATTGGGAAATTTCTTTGTCCAGAAAATCGAGACTATTGGTTCCAAGCTAGACAACATGGCGCAAGGGCTGCCATGCCCTCCTGATGACCACGCCCCAGTATCACCTCCCCCACTCTGCAAATTCAGCCTCCTTACGGAGAAGGAGGTTCTCAAACTCATCAGCAGCAGTGCGAAGAAAAGCTGCAGTCTGGACCCCATGCCGACCCCCCTAGTGATGGATTGTATCGACGTCCTTTTACCAATCATGACGAAAATGATTAATCTATCACTCGAGTCTGGGTTATTCGCGGATGATTGGAAGTGTGCACTCGTTCTTCCATTACTGAAGAAGCCTGGGCTAGACCTCCTATTCAAGAACTACAGACCTGTTAGCAATCTGCAGTACATTTCAAAGCTCGTTGAAAAAGCGGTGTTTGAACAGATACACACCCATATGATGACTCACTCACTATACCCAGAGTTTCAATCATCATATCGTCAAAATCATAGCACGGAAACGGCTCTTGTTAAAGTTACGAACGATATTCTCATGAAAATGAACACTCAAGAAGTTACATTGCTGGTCATGCTTGATCTCAGCGCCGCTTTCGATACGGTAAATCACTACATTCTGCTAAAACGTCTGAACGAGGAGCTCGGGATATGTGGAGTGGCCTTAGAATGGTTGAAGTCGTACCTGGCCAACAGAGGCCAGCGAATCTCCGTCATGGGATCTCTTTCAGAGAGCTTCAGTTTGGACTGTGGTGTCCCACAAGGGTCCTGTCTGGGCCCCTTGCTTTTTGTTATTTATGCATCCAAACTGTTCACGGTTGTTGGGGATCAACTCCCACACGCACACTGCTACGCTGACGACACGCAAATCTACCTGAGCTTCAAGCCTAACAGTACAACGTCCCAGGAGGATGCAGTTCGTTCGATGGAATGTTGCATCGAGAAAATTAGGAGCTGGCTGATCCAGGACAGACTCCTTATTAACGATGATAAGACCGAGTTTATGATTATTGGAACTCGGCAGCAACTTTGTAAATTGCAGGCTATGAACATCAAAGTAGGTAGTTCAGAGATAAATCCTAGCTCGCGAGTTCAAAACCTAGGTTGCTGCCTCGATCCCAACCTGTATATGTGTGACCACATCACAAACGTATGTAAGACAGCTTTTTTCTACTTACACAATATCAGACGCATTAAGAAGTATTTAACGAGAGACAGCTTATTCAATCTGGTACGCGCATTCATCACGAGCAGATTAGACTACTGTAATGCCTTACTGTATGGCCTTCCCAAAGAACAAATAGCTAAGCTGCAAAGCGTGCAAAATGCTGCCGCCAGAGTAATAATGGATATTGGGAGATATTCCCACATAACTCCGGTACTCTATGACTTACACTGGCTACCAGTGCAAGCGCGCATTCAATTTAAGATTCTGTTATTAGCTTTCAAAGCCATTCATGGCCTCGCACCAAGATATATTAGCAATCTTTTATCTATTAAATGCAAGTCCTCGTACAATCTCAGATCCAATTCAGGCATTTTATTGGAGCCACCAAGTGGGAAGTTGCTTGTAACCCTGGGTGGGCGCGCATTTCAGGTGGCAGCACCGCATTTGTGGAATATGCTCCCATTACAACTACGCACTATTCAATCTGTAGAAGTTTTTATGAAGTCAACCAAGACATTCCTTTTTAAGCAATTTTTTCTTGATTAGTGGTTAAATGTACAAATGTTATTTTACTTTTTAGACTTGTAATCACCTTTTAAATTATCTCTAACTTTTTAACTTATTGTAAATATCCTAATTACTTGACTTATTGATTTTTATAGATTTTATTATGGAAAGCGCTATTGATCTTTTTATTGTAAATAGCGCTATATAAGCAATAATTTATTATTATTATTATTATTATTATTATTATTATTTAAAGAACTGCGGCACTGCGTTCTCTTTGAGCTTTAAGTGGGCGGTGACTCCTTTGATGGTTCCAAGATTACCATCAAATAACGATGAATACTTCGTTCGAAGCCGGTCCAACCTATCAACCGGTTCTGAGGAGATCGGCTTAATCTTCCCCCAGTCCAACTTCAACACGGACAACCAATCACGACCCATCAACACAGGACCATCATTTCCAGTGATAACAACCGGTAATACTGCTTCTTGATCACGATACGCAACTTGAACCTTAGCTTCTCCGATAACAGAAATTTCGTGCTCGGAATAACAGCGTAACTTGATATCTGTGCGCTCCACAGGTTTTGAAGCTAGAACATCAGTCCACACACTTTTGGGAATAATAGTTACAGAAGCTCCATTGTCAAGTTCCATGTCCACAGTTTTGCCATCAATTGTTACTGGCACAATGAACTCTTTAAACTTTCCACGGGAATCCGAAACAGTAAACATGGGCCAATCACTTCCATTCGCTGATTGCTTGACTTCCAGGTCTTCTTCGACGAAACGAACTTTTTGCTGTTTCTTCTTCTCTTTCCCTGACCTCAACTTCGGCTTCCACGAGGCCTTCCCACTTCTCAGTTTCTGCACGGCACATCTCTTCACAATGTGACCAACCTTTTGGCAACCATGGCACTTGGAATTGCGAAAGAAACACGTATCCGACGAGTGATTGACTTTTCCACAACGAAAGCACTCAGGAAACGTAACTCTCACTTTATTCGCCTCTTCCACACTTCCTCCATGCAATGCAGTGGTCCTTTTTCGGTCAATTCAGCAGCACGTGCCTTTTCGACAGCCGACTGTAAAGTTAAATCAGCTACAGCGAGTAACTTGCGTTGAATCGTTCGCTCCTTTAAACCACACACGAACCGATCCCGAACCGCCTCTTCGCGATAACCGCCGAACTCACAAGTCTCGGCCAACTTCTTCAATCTAGCAAAGAAGGCCCGTATCGATTCTGACTCCTGCTGCTCCGCCTTATGAAACTTGAAGCGCTCAGCTATGACTATCGGCTTTGTATCCAGATGCTTAGCCAAATTATCCACGATTTCCACAAACGACAAATCCTTCGGCCTTCTAGGAGAAACAATGCTTCTTAGTAAGCCATACATCTTATTACCCATTAAGGTAAGTAAAGTCGGTACTTTTATGTCTTCAACGACATTGTTAACTTCGAAGAACATTTCTACTCGTTCGACATAATGCTTCCAGTCCGAACCTGGTACAAACTCTTCAACTCGACCGTTAAAGGAAGAATTCACTACTATCGTTTGCTGCGCCGGTTGGTGCTCATCGCCAGGCATTTCATCTCGTCGCCAGTTGTTGTGTCCGAACAGAAAGAAATGACCCGCGGATAAAACGGCCGACCGAAAAGACTTTAATGTTTCACGAAAACTACAATCTCTGCCCCAAATTACATCCAGGAACGTATGTTATAAACCTTTTACATCCGCTCTGGGAATTACGTAAATTCTTACAGAAAAACCTGGTTCATTAACACGTAATGCAATTCGTTAACACCATAACACTCAACAGAGACTGTTTCGACCCATGGCAAAGGTCTCTTTTCTCCTGCCCGCTGAATACAAGGAAAAGAGCCCCCTGCTAGTATGGAAATCATGGTATTCAATGGGTAATTTATTTTAATTGTTTGTACAACTTTGAAATCCAAAACGAAACACTTACAGAACAGTAAACTTCAATATTAAAGGTTAATATAAAAGCTTAAGCCTAATAAGATTATTTGCCAAAATGTTAATACAACACAGCTATCTAGAATCTTAGCTTATGTAGGAAAAGAAAGAGCTCTTCCCGACAGCACAAAAATTCAACTAACAACAGGAAAAGACAGAGGTCTTCCCGACAGCACAAAAAATCAACTAACCTCTGCTTTTTGTTGAAATCCCTCTCAAGACATTTCAAAATACAGTATTCGCATTTATCATCGGACACAATTCATCATCGGATGGCTGAAAAAATAATGGAAAACTCAAAAACAGAGTAGGCTAGTTCCAGTTGTTCCAACTTTGCATATAAAGATCAGGTCTTCCTTCGACCTATCGATCGAGATTTTCAGTCTTAATCCGCCAGCGCATTTCGGAGAAAAACGTCATTTCCCGAAACGAAGAAGAAAAGGGCAAGTGTCTCTTTCTATGCAGGCGCGGATCCAGAGGAGGTGAAATGGGTGAATTTTCACGCCCCTTTTTCTGAGCCCCCCTTCATTTTTTTCTTCTTATCCCTCAAATATTGAAATAATATTTGATTTCTCTGATTTCTCTGTTTGAGGTGGAGGAAATTCACCCCCATTTCAAAATCCTGGATCCGCGCCTGCTATGGTAATGGTAAATGTAGTGGATTTATATACCGCAGATCACACAGTTTCATGGTGGTTTACAATTCTTCTTTTGGGTGAGATCGAACGTCAGCTTGTAAAGGCGCCTCTGGCAGCCACTACCAGTCCATATTTGATCTCACCCACCCAACCAACTCACACATGATTGCAGATACGCTTAAATTGACCAACCACGAAAAGAAAATTTACTAAAAAGGCATCAAAGTAGGACACAGGTACCAATTTGTGCGAAGCCTCCCATATAGGCCATTATAAGGAGTACCGCCCCACCCCCCTTCCCCTGGGCACAGACGCTTCGTTCTCACCAACAGAAAACTTAACGCCCCTCAACGCCATATTAAATCCCAGAAACCATATCGGCCTTTATTTTGGGTGCTGTCTGCTTACTTGCAGTGAGTCCACGAATTGATCGCCGGACAGCAATTTTATTTTTAAATTTCGTTTCAACTTGTGTGAAGGCGCGCCATGTTTCCAAAGTCTTTAAACAGCTTCGCGTGGTAAAATTGATTCGTAAACTAAAGAAAATCTTCCTACATCCACTAAACATTTCTTTATTATTATTTTCATCCTAGAAATGCCACTAATCTGAACGTGTTTTGAGCGTCCGATAATGGGTTGTCATGTCCGATAATAAATTCCTCGACCTACTCACTTTTCAATAAATTCTGTTTGAAATACTTCCTCTGAAGTGGAATTAACATGGCCTAATAATTGCTTTAGATCCTACATTTTTGGTGTGAGAAAAATTGAAATGATCTTTCTTCATTCTACGTGAAACAGACTAATTCTTCGATTCCCACCTTGAGATCTGATGATAAACAGAAAAAAGAAATGGTGATAAAACTAAGAAGACACTGCAAATTGATGTAACTTTTCAATGTTCGCCGATTACCTTCGTCCGCCATTTTACTCACGCCTTGTCTTCTCCTAGTGCCAGGGTACTGTAGTGTTTTCTCGGTTATCAAAGAAATTGAAGAGGGGGGGGGGGGGGGGGGGGTGAGCTAAGTCTAACTCGTAAGTGGTAAGTCACGAGTCTCAACTCGCAAGTGGTAAACGGCAAGTCGCAAGTCGTAAATCATAACTCTCAAGTGGCAAATAACAACTCGCAAGTCGTAAATCCCAACTCGTAAGTGGCAACTTCAAAACTAAGAAGTGGGTAATCGTAAGTCGCAAGTCGTGAGTGGTAATCAAGAAGTCGCAAGTCACAAGTCTCAATTCGCAAGTGGTAAACAGCAAGTCGCAAGTCGTAAATCCCAACTCGCAAGTGGCAACTTCAAAACTAAGAAGTGGGTAATTGTCAATAGCAAGTGGAAAGTCACGTTCGACTTTTCAGTTTTGATTTTCAATGGCCACCCTCGGCCGCGGTACCCCACAGTCCCAAGAGTCAGTCTATCCATAGCTTTTGGAATGAGGTCTCACTCTGGTTACTAGTCTGAAGTAAAGTCCTCCTCTTCAATGTGCATTGTTAACTTCTTGAAGTTGACAGGTGAATCCAGAGATGAATAAAAATAAGTCCCCTAGAATCCCAGTCATACCAGATATTATTATTTTTTTTTTATTAATTAAACATCATACCAGTCATACCAGATGGGGGTACAAACAGTGTGGATCAGCGTCACAAGTTATTAATTTCAAGTAGCCTTTATTATTGTCCCACCCACAGATGTTACATGAAAGTAATTGTACTATAAGAAGCAGTCAAAATATTGACACAGATAACATTGTTTACAAAACTAGAAATCTCTGAAAAATAACTGAATATTTATTAAAGGATCATAACAATCTGGGACAATATCTCACCTACTGCGTGTTTTCTAGAAATCTCAATGTCGAAATCTATGACTAGTATTAAATTAGGTGCAACTGATTGTGCAGTTTTAAAACCCAAGATTCTTTGATGGTCTGACCTCAAAGCTATCTGCTAAAATGAGACTCAATAACCTTGGATCAAGAAACGTTTCTGCCTCATCCCCAGGCCTCTGTAACCGAACACGGATCGCATGGTGTTGTGAGACTGTTCATTTTCTTAGCAAGCACCACGCCCATTACTCGCTCTGTAAAATTATGACAAATGCATTGGTGCCTGGGGATGAGGCAGTGAGAGTTGGGTTGCATTAAGGGTGCTTGTACTTAGGCTAATAGAAAAAGCCAGTATAAGGATAAGAACAAACTCTTTAAAAAGTGAACTTGATAAACCACTACCTAAAGTGCAACTCAAAGCTTTAACATTAATGAAGGATAATTATTCTGATTACAAAATAAGCTAAAATTAAAAACTACAATCATTGCAGATTAAGGTCATTGTTCTTATTCAAGTCAAAAACTAAAATCTTTTTTCGTTTAATTTGTGACCAAAATTTAACAACAATACAGGACAATGCTTTTTCAAGATTTTGCAGTGTCCTTCAAGATAACTGGAAAAGATGGCAGGGCACTCTTATAACATCAATCAAATCAACTGTAGATTAGTTCATAAAAGCTAATGTCAGCTAGATGTTTTCTACAGGCTCTGCTCAGAAACATTTAACAAATAGATTCTATGTTGCCGTTCGTCTGTTCAGTAATAGATCACAGATGACGTCAAAATGTGGTAAAAACAAAGAAGTGGCACACGAGGCGCAGGCGAGTGTGTCACTGATGTTTTTACCACATTTTGATGTCTTCTGTGATCTATTTCTGAACAGACGCACTGCAACATGGAATCTATTTTATATAATAAAGAAACAAAATGCAAGTGAAAAACGTTTTCACATTTCTGGAAAAAAGTGGGTCGTGATGACGTAATCTGTGCATCTGTCCTCTAATAGATCATAGCTAAGAACCAATCACAATGCGAGAACTATTCACCTTATTATATAAATCAAGTTAGAGCAACACATGGTAATAAAACTATCTGGTAAGCTAACTGTTCTAGATTGAAAGAGTGATGTAGATGAAAATGTGTCTGTTTTGACGGGAAATTAAAAAAAAAACTCTTTAATTTGCCCAATTACCATTTTCATAAACAAAGAAAAGTGAAATTCCTTTTGTTCATACTTTTTGTCAGTTTCTGGTTGCAATCACTGACTAGTCTTCTAAAACACTACAGTTATGCTACACTAGTGCACTTAATATGAGCATTAGGCAACTTGGCCATAGCCTTGTTGCCAAATGCAGAGAAGCATTCTTAATATTACTTGGCATTGTTCTCTCATATGTGCTCAGTGGACTTAACTTCATTCCCTTTACTGCAAGCTAAGTTGTGTTTTAAAGGAATCAATCAATTGAAAGAAATCTGTCACTTAAAGACAAAGTAATTCAAACAGCTAGTTACTGGTTACAGTCCAGAAAAAAGTCTACAATTTACCATCTTCTGTGTTTTACAGTCTCTTGGTTATCTAATCTATATATATCTAAACACAAGACCACAGAGCAACATACGTAGCAGAATTACGACATGATTTATGCCTCAAAAGAGAAGAAAACTGTGAATACGAAATCCCTTTAATACACAATATAGAGACAAGAGAACATTATGAAATAATAAAGGAATATTAATGTACGTACTACAGCAAAAGGCATACATCACACAAACTTGCATGACAAATGTTTGAGTGACAATCCCAAAAGCTGTGCTTGAAGCGGACAAAATCAGGTGTACTGAGTATATGGGAGAACACCACAGTAAGGAAAAAGAGACTGAGAACTTTAAAGGATCACAGCGGCACGTACAAACCAGTACATTCCTTGACCCTTCTGTCACTGAAATCAACAAAATGCCAGAAGGAACAATATTTTTCCTAGTCATATCAACATTTATGTCATTAGTTTGGCACTAACACCTCTGGTTACAAGCTAACACAATGACAGTCGTCACTACAAAATCATTCACTAACAACCTTTCAGCTGCACGACTACAAGTAAAGTATTAGCAGCCTCCCACAGAGTAGTTTTTAGGAGATAAATACCACATAGGAGGCTAACTATTAGGCATGCGCCTTGAGATAAACTGAGAGGATAGCTGACAATATTATTACTAGTTTACTACATATATCAGGACTGTCATTGAGGTTTTCAGAAGATGGTTGCCAGTTGCTGGTTGCTGGTTGCCAGTTGCCGGCTTCTAATGACAGTCCTGACATATTTTTTACTTACCCCTGAGAACTCCCTTTTTTTAACAAATAGTTCATCTAACAAGAAAAAGTATTAAAAAGTTCCTTTAACTCAAAATGGCAAACAAAAATTGCTTTAGAGGCTGAAATATTTGCCAATCTTGACCTTTAGCTTTGCACCCCTTGAATTCTTAATACACTGTATCTGATAACCATAATTCCTTTGTCCTTTTCCATAAATTCAGAACATACTTTTTAACTCTTAGCAGGCCTAATGACTCCCTGAGCAATGAGCATTTAAATACAAATAAATATTACCTAAACCCTCGATAATGTTAAATAACAGTTATGATATCAGTTGTCTGGGACACAAAACGGTTAAAATGAAGAGGAGCAGCTTGTATATAATCTTGAATAACCTGATAATCTAAATAAAACTGATGCACCAATAAAAGGTCACAACCTGTAACAAAACCAATGATAGATCACCCTCAGCAGTTTGATTGTTATTATTATTATTATTATTATTATTATTATTATTATTAATATGATGAGGATGATGATGTATCAGCCACCTCCCTTTTACTGTCCATGGGGCGTGGGTGGGGGAGGGATGCAACTGATTCGGTGGACAGATAATTCAATACATCAAACTTCTTGTTTGATGTGTACAACATTGCAAACTAGTCAATGGAAATCGATAAATTCTGCATAAGCATGCTACTGCATAGAATGACAAACAAATAACTCCCCACAGAGTAATTTGTATTTCAACTAGAGCAGGTTGGCCTCATACACTTGATTTCAACTAGAGCAGGTTGCCCTCATACACTTGAACATTCTTTCCATAGGTTAATATCACTTTTTCCTTTTTCCAGTTTCATCCAATCAAACTCTATTTCCAGACATAACAAACAGACTAGTTTCACTAAAAGTAATACCGGTAATACTCTGACGAGCCCATAACAATTTTTTACACACTGCCCTGATAATGTCACCTTGGTAATTATAACATTACTATGCTGGCAGTTTTTACTGTCATTGAACCATGAGAAAGAATAAAATAAAATGTACTAAGAAAATTGAACCCTAAACAACCTAATGCAGACTGTAAAAGAGGGGAACATCATTGCTTGGCAAGTAACTTAAATGTAATAATTACCTTGTATGTGTTTGACACATGACAGTAGTGTCTCGGTTACTGTCTCAAATATCAGGACTTAACGCATCCTTGGGCGATAACATACTTCCAGAATACTGAATTATCACTTTTAGTAGCCATAATGAACAGATTATAAGATGTAAAACCTAATACCACTTTAAAATCAAGAATTATGTAATTTAGAGTGCTTAGCATGTGTGAAGTCTATCTAGTGGGAATTGCCAGATTGTGCACATCAAATAAATGGGCCACTAAGCTCTAAGTAGCAGTCTTGGCAGATAATATATTGTCATTTAGTTTGTGGCAGTTTTTTTATGTACTGGTACTTTTGATAATGTACTGATAAACAGCTTCTTTTCTGACTTAAGCTTATCAAATTGAGGTACCACATTCACTTACCAACAATAACGAAGTCATCCTGCACAGCACTTAAATAAGCTAGTTATCTTAAGGCACCTTAACTTCACAGATGCTAATCACTTCAATAATACCTCACAGTAGTCTACAGTGGCTGATATTCACAGCTCACGACAAATATGTGAACCACTTTACCCTAGATTCCTTCTTTTGTAGCCAAGACCAAAAAAACAGTCGGACATTAATTTAGTACTTTCTTAACTTAGGATTTAAAGTTTTGTGCTAAATCTTACTGTACACGTCTGTACTCAGTGGATTCCCGAAGAAGCCAAGAACAAGTATAATAATAATAAACATTAGTATAAATCTACTATGATCGTTCTATCAAAAATGCTGTTCTCTTTCTGGCTATGCTACTCACTATCTATTATGTTTTAGAATAAATCTACTAGCGTTCTATCACGAATGCCGATCTCTGATTGGCTACGCTACTCACTATCTATTCTGTGATAGATAGTGAGTGGCGGCTGCCATCATAATGGCGGACGCTTCTTCGCATTTTCGAAGTGTCAGCGAGGAGGATTTGGATAATTTACCTGTTAAGTTTTAAACGACTAGTAGATTTATACTAAAACAATTAGATTATTCGCTCTCGATTTCTATGCCTGATAGCTCATTCGGGCTGCGCCCTCATCAGCTATCACGCGATAGAAATCTCGAGCTCATAATCTAATTGTTAAGTAGATAATGAGTAGGGGTGTCAACAAGATGACAGCTCCTTTTTTGCACAGCTACTTCTTTGCACTTCTTTTGCGAGGGGGATTTAGATAATTTACTTGTTCAGTTTTGTACAACTAGTAGATTTATACTAAAATAATAGAAGGGCTTGGTGGAAAACTATGCTAAGTGGATTTTTGGTAGGGTTTTTTTTATTTCGCTCCAAAATTGCTGGTTTTTTGCATACAGGCTTGTTTTCATGTGGTAAACATTGCCCTGTATTCTTTTTCGCTGCTTTGCGAATAGTCTTCGAGAAAACACGGGCCAAAAAACTTGTTCACCTAAAAATCCACTTAGCGTAGTTTTCCACCAAGCCCTTCAATTAGATTATTTGCTCTTGATTTCTGTGTGTGATAGCTGAATCAAGCAATCACACACACAACACGGGCCAAAAAACGTGTTCACCTAAAAATCCACTTAGCATAGTTTTCCACCAAGCCCTTCAATTAGATTATTTGCTCTTGATTTCTGTGTGTGATAGCTGAATCAAGCTGCATCTTTATCAGCAATCACGTGATAGAAATCTTGAGCTCATAATTTTCTAATTGTTAAAAGCAATCACACATTTTTATAAAACATGTACGCTAGACTAGCCTCACCTTTGGACATCTGATGCCCTTGAAATTACGTCAAAGGCCTTCATGAGGCAAAACTAAATAATAACCTGCTACAAAAATGTTGTGTCAACAAGACGGTCTTTGACCTTCCCTTGTGTAGGCTAAACAATGTTACTATAACTATGATTTGGCCGAGACTTTTCAAACTGAGTTTTCATTGATATCCTATGAAATCTGATTTACAGGATTAGGGATTTCAGATCGCATATTAAATTTCAAAACATCTGTCAATCCCTTCCCATTTTTTTACTGTGTCACAAAATTACAAAAAATTGTCCGAATTACAATTTCACTGTCATGTATACTGTAGTGGGAAGAGTAAACCACTATTGTGAATATTCTGTGATTTGTTAACGTCATATAAATCACAATGAAATATTCACATTTTTATAGATTGTTAACTACTATCTTGCGTATCATCTCTGTGGCCAGTCACTTGTTCCTACACTCCTTAAACTACAGTACTTGTAACATTGTGTTTAACCTGTTATCTCCAAACACAAGGCAAATGTAATTAAGTGTAAGCCGCACTTCTCCCGTAGGAAATCCACAGATGGTGAACAGTCACGTCATGCCTTCCTCCTGTGCGAACTCATTTATTTTCCATTTTAGAATGTTTGCGCTTTCTTTCGTACCTGGCATCCCGGACTATTCTGACACTCCAACGAAGAGCCCATATTTGGTTTTCCTTTGGAAGTCTAAAGTAGGAAAAAAAGATAATAAGAATATGCAAGTTTGAGACTGTGAAAACTTGAAAACTTTAACACCATGAGAAGACAAGCTCAAATGAACAAAAATGACAGAGAATAATGGCACAGCATCTCAATTAAAATGGTTCCACATCTGTACTTGAAGATGAAAACTTACATGTGATGAGGTGATACACAACACATCATCAATGGGAACTAATGCACCATAGTTTAGTGGGCAGGAAAAATAGTGAACACCATCCACAAATCCACTGTGATTACCAACTGAAATCATAATAATTTTAAAATCAGTTTAAATACCATTCAATGGACATACATGCAATTAAGGGTGAGACATACTTTCTTTTTACTCTCGTATTTAATAAGCTGTATTATTATATGCAGTGAAAACGTAAAGCTTGTGGGATGTGGCTGGAGTGACAAGGATACCTCACAAATTAATGTGACCTGGTAAGCTGAAGCCACTCTTTGGGAACAAAGGCCACATAGTAGCGGGCATTACCTCTTAAATCTACCAAAACAAAGATTGAGCCCAAGCATTAGCAGCCATGGACAGCTGTTTCGGCCTTGTTAGGCCTCATCATCATGGCATAGCTAAAACTCAGGCTCAAGTACCAGATCACATTAATTTGTGAGGTATCCTTATGCTTGGAACTAGTTCTTTCATACAAACCCTGACCAATTTGCTACTTTGCTGTTTGGTCCACTTCTGGTATTCTTGAAGGTGTCATTCATGCAATATTCTAGTTAAAAACTGCAAAAGGATCTACATGCAATTTGCATCTTTAACCTGGTGAATCTAAATGAAGCCCAACATATTGCTGTTTTTCGCCATTCACTAGTCCAATGTACTTCACTACACCTGGATGCAACAATTGAATCATGCCATCAGTATCAAATCAATAGAGAGCTGAGAGTGGTTAAAAGATGGGGAAGGAAAGAAAACTTAAAACTCAGTTCCTCATTTAAATACTAGAGCCTGAATGATTCAAAACAAAGAAAATAACAGACAAAAACAAGTCGACAAATTCAAATCAAGACCAAATTAGAATTCCTAAGGAAAGAAAACAATGTAATTGTGTACACAGAGAAATCCCATATGGTCCTAAAATCAGTCCTAATTATTCTTCTGTATTTCATGATTGAATGATTTCATTTCCCTAGAATTAACCATTTTTAGCATTTTTTAATTTTTCTTTTTATTTGTAATTTTTGCACACGACCCCACAAGCTTGTAGCTTTGAATTAATGTATGTATTCCCTTAAAATTCAGGTCAAAAATCATAAAAAAAGAAAACATAACAGTAACTTAATAATGTTGGGGACAGAAGCCAGAATGAACACAGCCACACCCTTTTAGGAAATACCTTAATCCAATTGTGGAGGAAGGATGGGGGGTGGGGGGGAGGGGGAGAGAGAGGAGGTGTTAGGGTTGGGGTTAGAAAAACATAGCATTACCTGTAAGATGGCTGCGAACAACGACATGGTCACCGACACTTGGCAAAATCTCTGACCTTGCACACAAAAAAGGTTTAATAGACAATGTAGTACAATAATTAAATAAGTTTGTAATCTACTTTGAAAAGATACTTATGCTCTGATGAAAGACGAAAGCCACCAACCGGTTAGCCCAGTCAGTAGAGCACCAGACTACCGGGTGGAGCGTCGCGGGCTCAAACCCTGGCTGGACCAACACTCAGGGCCTTTAATAATTGAGGAGAAAGTGCTGCCTTTGTAATGACATGTGCAAAATATAGTTAGACTTTCTAGTCTTCTTGGATAAGGATGATAAACTGTAAGTCTGTCTCACAACACTTGTTCCTAATGATCTAAACGAGTGGACTAAAGAATTCCAGAAGTAACTCAGAGGCAAAATCCCTGACAGTATTCTGTGCGCAAGGTTCAAAGACTTACTGTTTAGGAGATTTCTTGTCTATTGAATAATTCTTGTCACTCCATATTCTCACACTGTCTTCA